>JANHAO010010718.1:0-17493 GCA_026873985.1 Saraca asoca | reverse complement strand
TGCACAATCTGGTTGTGTTTTAATAGAATTATAGTGACACAAAAGGTTGGTTAAAGACAGTCATAGTTTAGAAAGGGGCAGTAACATTCATGAAAGGTATTATTAAACAAGCTTGCATCTTAGACATTGTGAAGACTCACATTTCAACTTTTACATCTTTTATAATGCTCTTTCTTATATATACTTTCCAATTTTCGGTCAGAATTGTGACCAGGATGTGTTCTAAGATTTGCAATTGAGAGGGAGGATTGGATTTTGTGGATGGAAAGCTTGAGAAAGCCGATCTGCATTATCTTGGCAAGGTCAATCAAGCTCGTGCTTTGGCTTGTGAGAGAATATTTTAGCAACTCTTGAAAGTAGGTTCTACTTCTGGTATCACTCCAAACTTGTAATTTGGTCATCTGCATTTTTCGTTTGTTCTATGTGCGCTTACAGGTTATGTTCCAGTACAATGCATGACATTCGCCCCTGAGAATTGATGCTTTTTTAGGATCTGTCAGCTCACCAATTGATCAAGAAACTAAACCTTGTGATATTGAGATGGATGGTGGACAGTGGGTGCAGAAAAGGATGTAAATTCAGTCTTTTGTGCCACTGCTAGCAATCAGTGACTGGCTATCATTCATGTTGCAAGTTGCATTAGTCCACTATTATTTTATTTGTTTGGTTTGTAGTTTGTACTATTGCTGGTGTAACAACTTACGTACCATATGACCCTGTTATTAGGAACGTAAGGAGTTAACTTCTTATTCATGAATTTTCTGGTTCGGTTATTTATTGGAGACAAGAAGCATGAGTAAGTTTTTCCCCTCCTACACTGTCAATTTAACAAACCTTAAGTCATAATCTATGTACAGGCAAAGCAGAATAGTAGCATACTTTCTTCCAATTTTCTATAAGAAATAAGTAGAAAAACTCTTTTTTCTAAAGTCAATTAATGCACCAATAAGAATTTTGGATAGAATGTTTAGTACTCACGAGACGGATGCTTGTAAATCAAATAGGATGCCAAAAAGAGTAGGTCTATTTGTTTAAACCCGAGTGTTTGTAGGGTCTGGTATTAGGAGAATAGATCTGCTCACCCAAAAGTGACTCCATAGGAAGATTAACGCCTCATTTGGAATGAAAAAAATAAATAAATAAAATTCAATTCATTTGAAATTGAATTTATGTGTAAAATTATGCATAAATTTAATTTTAAATGAATATAATTTTCTTTTTTTTTTTTATATATGACTCAAGATAAGAAGTTCACCTTAATTGTTGTTTCACTGTTATGATAGTTTCTTTGAATGTCTCTTGTCGTTTGTATTAAGTGCCTCACAGAATTACTAGCTGCAAAACTTGCAATTCAGTAGGTCGCTTAGTTTATGGTTTGACAATACATGGTACTTAATTTTATTCCTACCATTGCGGCTATGTGGCAATTATGTATCACAATAATTTTACCGATTTATTGTAATGACTTAAAAAAAGTAAGATTCAACTAATATATGTCTCCCACGTTATTTCCAAGCCAAGTTTCCTCTTATCATGCACAACTACCTAATATGCATGTTATTTACTTGAGAATATGTCTTGCATCTGTACACAAATTATGTCATAACTCTGTTTTTGTATGCACAGTTCAATCTCAAGATGCTAAAGTGGTTGCTTGGCAGCCATCATGCACACATGCCAAGACATCTCTGTAGTCCCTTGAGATAGTAAAAGAATCATAAACGTTTCCGTCGCGGCTTTTCTTGTACTCATACAGGAGAGATGAGTGATTGAATGCTGTCAATTTGACAAACCCAAAGTCATAGTCTTTGTAAAGACTCCAATTAGGGGTTACTTGGCTGAACTCTGACAAGTGGCTTCCTGCCCCTCCAACGACAACATGAATTGTTCCATTCACAATGCCACTATAATGAGACTTCTCTTTGTTCACACACTGGTTCTGCATTATATGTATTGGGTTAAATCAGAAAATCAGCTTAAAGTGACCAAAACTCATGCTTTCAGTGATAACAGTAAAGGAAAAAGTTTGAATGCATCTCATGAATCCATTCATTCATAGGTCCATGGGTTATCAAGTAATGTTACCTATACAATGAGACTGCGGCCTCACTCTAGTAAAAAGTGGTAGGACTCAAATTGTTCATCCCACTCTAACAAGGAGTGAAGTTTTTGGCAGTCATTTTTGCGTGAATATTTTTATTTTTAAATCACTTTCTCAATTGGAATTGCAAGTAGAAAAAAAAAATAACATTTGTACCTATAATTTATTCACATCATATAGGTGCTGTTAATTTGACTCTAATTATCATATATTATAATGCAAGTATGGAGAAAATTATGTTTTCACTACACAAAAATAAATCGATGTCAATCCATTTTACAGTGAAAAAATATAAGTGCAATCAAGGACTTAGAGAGATAGGAAGTTGATTGGGATTTAATTATAATTAAAATCATGTTATATTTGGTCATTATCCTTACCTGATAAATGGGGCATGTTCTTTCGTAGTTATGGACATGGCCATAAAATGCAATATCTACTTTGTACTTCTGCCAAAGCCTCTGCAAACTTTCTCTGCCCATGGGCTCTTCAAAGGAGCCCTCCAAGCCATACCACTTGTCAGAAGAATAACCAAGCACGCGATGAGCCGCAAAGATCAACCAAGGTTGTTTTTGTCTATCTACAGTTGCAAGGCAATGCTCAATAAATTTGTACTGTTCTGATCCTTCTCTCCAGTCATGTTCAGAGTCAGCTATACAGAAACGAAACATGCCATAATCCGTTGAATACCTGCATATTAGTTTGGATTGGAAAATATATAACTTACATATTGAAATTAAAAATAAAAGTGATATATATAAACTTTCTTTATGGAACTCTAAAGCATATCGTAATAAATTTTATTCAAGTTGAGGAGTCACCGAGTTTTTGAAACAAGTACATATGAGATATAAGCTTACTATTATATAAAATCTATAATCATACATATATCATGTAATATGTCACAAGTTATACTGAAATATGTTTCTCTATCATTTTGAGAAAAAATTGAATTCAATATAGTTAGTCATATTATGAAAGGCTAATTAATAATGTTACTTTTGTCAGCCTTATGCAACACACAGCACGCACCTAGGTAGTTTCTTTTGTCAAATATAAAAACGAAGAACTACATCTTATTATAGAGGAAAAAATATGAATGTGACTTAAACCAAAATTTCGCTCTGTTTTCTGCAGGAACATAGAACATGGTCTCAGCCAAAACTCCACATTCACCACCAGAATCTGTAGTATCATAGAAGGATCCTGTGTTTGGCCAATCACGCTCATGATTACCACTGCAGGATGAATGAAAGAAAACATCAATCAATGAATAATACATAAAATCTAATTACATGTCAATGGAACAAGCTAATTATAATCTGACAAACCTTGCAATCATATATGGAACTGTGGATGCAATTGGTTCCACTTGAGCTATGAATTGATCCCACTGTGAAATATATCCATTTGCATATGTGATATCTCCTATGTGGAAAACAATGTCAATATTTTCCAAATCCTTGATGAGCTGGTCGGTAGTGTTAAGTGCACCAGGTTGATAATTGCTGTACTCATTTGAGCCATCACGCTCACCCTGATATACATGAGAAGGAAAGTAAATATTTTTCTAATATGTTTTGTTTATAATTATAGTTCTGACTAATAAATGAAATGTTAAAAATCACTCCACATCCTGAAAACGTAATTATTATTAACCTCACCATTTAGTCATTTATTGAGCAAGAGTTGGTTTACATGGATTCCAAATTTTCTTCAATTGTGTGATTACAAAAATGAGCAAACTTGACTTTCACTGAGTTCTCTGTCATTTAATATTAGTGCCAATTTCCTTGCCCTCTCCCAGAAAACAGAACAACTTGTCCAAGCATAATAAATTCTTCCCCCTAACCTAAAGACAACCATTTCTGTGTTATTTTCCCTGTTTTTGTGATTAATTTTAAATAATGAATAGTACCTTCCCCATATCACCAAATATGACCACACGTTGCAGTGAGTCTTGTCCAGGATAAGGAGAAGACTTGAACGAATACGTTTTGCTCCGAATATTTGAACCATTAGACAAATGATGCCCCAACCGATATGTGTACCTGAAAAAAAATTAGCAACATACAATGATGGTTCTCTTAGTGTATAAATATAAAAGGATATTTGAAACCATACACTGAGTTTGGCCAAAGGTTTTTAAGGAAACTTGTGTGTATGAAACCAGGGTCTCGCCAACCAACAGTCCGTGCAGGAGAACCTGTAGAGAATCAGAAGTGCCTCATTATCTAGCACAATTCAGAAAATTAAGGAATGCCATCATTTAAAATAAAATTATTCGTAAGTCAGAGCTTTCAGGAATAATACTAAGTAAATCAGATTTTCATACATGTAACAAACAATCTAATGAAGTGAAAGCCAAAGCAATTGAGTGTATCATACCACACATGCTGTTACGACCAAATGTCAATGTTCCAGCAGGGGATAGAGTTTGCCTTCCTCTCTTAGGACCCCACTGAACATATGGTACGGCTTCATTTATGTCATATCCACTTGTCCAGGTAATTGTCATCTGCAATAGATTAAAATTAAATGTTATGTTTGTGCAAGTTCACATGTTTGGCCAGCCCAATAAAACATTGCATTCATTGCACCGCCCATAACAGCGATTCCAGACGTTCAATGAAACCAAATAGCATGTGAATAACACATCAAACTGGAAAAATCTCAAAACAGGCTTTTGTCATCCTCGGTGGGATTGTGTTCAACAATTAAAATCATTGCATGATTACTACTTTAGATCATGTATCATGGGTTGCTTTTTTGCTTTACCTTCATACAAAGGACTTCCGGCATTAAAGTGGTGCCATTATATAACAGACAAGAGAAAAATGAATAACAAAAACAATACTAAAGACCTAAGTTGTGATTTGTGTTGTGTGAATATAAACTTACTTCATCCCAGGACTTCCCTTGAGCAAGACGTGGATAAAGAGGTGCTTTAGGATTGGTAAATGATATGAAATTTGAAACTGCCACAAGTTTAGGCTGCAAAACTCAGCCAGGAGATTACTAATTAGCACAAGAATTATCATCATATCATGAATAAAAATAAGCCTGTTTGATAATAAAAGCAGCAGTGCATTACACTGAGTTGGCAAACAACAATGCTAGATTTAAAGTGCGAAACAAAACATTAACATGCTTGAGTTAGAACTAGATGGAGATAACAGCCAGAAGTAAGAACAGCTAGAAGAGTCATGGAAGTACATTTGATAGTCCACCAGAAAATAGAGCAAAGGAGAAATCTGCACGTTGATTGATTAACTGGAACTTCAAAGACGTTTTTCCTGTCTTTGTATAGTGTAAGTTGGAGAAATTTGCAAACTTGAACTGGAACAAAGATTCAAATTAACTAAATGAGCAATGCACAATGTTATGCTATTATCCAATCTACAAGTTAACTTATGTAGAAATGTATGACACGCACCTTAACTGGGGCTGAGCATATGTATGGAATCTGTTCTTTTGGCTCATTGACTGGTGGACAGGTTGATGGACTGCCACATAAAAGGCAGATTTTCTTTTAGCTCGTTTGAAAAATATAATAAGATGTTCAGGACTAACCACAATGGCAAAATTGGGAGCCTCAAGACAAAGGGTTTGAGGTATTGAGAATGTCAACTTATTAGTTTCAAGGTAATTCTATGCAATCTCTGCTAAAACTATGGTCATCATGAGAAAAAGAATGCACATTACTTGAACTTTGCAGGAGAGAAAACTCCCACCCAATCATCTATAGATGGATCAGGGTAAGCAAGATCTACAGTCACCCATTGGGTATCTTCGCCCTGCAACCATAAACACACTGTAAATTCTATACATACAAATCAACTAAAAATCCAGAAATTGAATAGCCAGAAATGAACCAAGATACCATAATCCACCTGATGCTTTAAAAACTAATAGGGGACTAATTATTTGTACTAATTAATTCAACCATTAGGCACTAGCATCCACTTAGTCATCTGAATTCAATATCTATAGCATTAAGGAAGGTAATAGCTTAAAATTTGACTCCAATAGTGACTTTAACCTCGTCTTCCCCAAATTAATGATAATGTAAGTTTATATGAAAACTTAGCAAAACAAAAGGTAACACTTTTTAGCATACTAACGGGATATATGATTAAGCATAAGTGGAGTTTAAACAAGCTGTTACCTTTAGGCCAAGAAGAGACGGGGATGCTCTAATGGAGGCGCTACTATGGAGTGCAACAGTAGCTTTGTGGATAGCAATCTTCGACAGTGGCTGCTCTCCAAATCCATTAATGTGAGCCCAAACAATGCTTAAATTGGTGAAACAAAATATTAGCAGAATCATATTGAACTTGAGGTGTTGAAGAACACTCTTTTCCATTGTTATCCGAGGGAAGAACCTTGCCCAGCAGGGAATCTAACAAAGAAGAAAAAAAGAAATAATTTGACTTGTTGGATATGCTAAAAATATTAGATTGCAAGGGAACAAAAATTCTAAGGGTTTCAATAATTAGAAAACAATCAAGTCATGATGCAGATTATATTGTAAAAAGAACAATTAAAGAAAGCCACCTTGCATTAAAGTTCAGAACAATCAACTCAGAAATGCAAACACGGATTATATTGCAATTCAAATGGGTCTTGAAAATAGGACTTCCATAAAGACAGAAAGATGCAGATTATACTACAGCAATTCATGTGGTCATTCGAAGGATACAACATTCACTGTTAAATAAATAACAATCCCACAAAAAACGACCAGCAAAAGGAATATTAAAAATTGAATAAAGTGCAATCTAATCTAAACCTTAGCTGAAGAAAATTTTCTATGTGGGTGTTCCATAGATCTCAGATCATTATGTTTCTCTACTCCAAATTCTCTAATGAAGAGAAAACACTAATAAATTCTTGCAAGCCCAAAATAAAGTAACCATGGAAACAACCTCAACCATACAAAAAAAAAAAAAAAATCCAACATCAATCCAATAAATGGACTAAGGAATTTACCTAGACATGAACAAAAGCTATGTAAATGCTAGCACAGAACTCAGAATCCACACAAATGATGAACGGTAGTGGTGATGTAATGGAAGACGCCCAATTTCTACTCTAGAACTATGGTTTTGATACCGCTTTGGCTCTTGGAGTGTCTTGTGATTGCCAACATTGCCGCTTTCTCCATGGTGTTACGGTGAAAGGCAAAAGCTCAACATAGGGTCAAGCTTTGTCCAACAGGTGAAAGCCCATTATTCTTCCCTGCCGGTGGGCAAAGGGAGATTTTGTTGAGTGAAGAAGGAGAAATCAATGGAGAGTTACACTTGATGAATTGGTTTAGAATTTTGAAAGTTCAAATTCATTTAAGATAGAGTGACAGGGGAAAAACAGGGTATGAAATTTGAAGTTGATATATAAATTTAAAAAACAGCTGAAGGAAAGAAAGTGACGAAGAGTTTCACTTGCTCTGTGTTGGCTAACGCCATTGATAAAGTCGGAGGCTGATTCTGGTACCAGAAGACCAGGAGTTGACTTCTCAGATATGATCGTTTTTTTTTATATTTGATGCACCAAAATGGAATAAAAAAAAAGTAATTAACGCTCCCCTGGTAAAAAAAAAAAATCTATTAATTTAATAATCTAAATTAAATGTTTTACTATATAATGAAAATATATTTATATAATAAATAATAAAAAACTTATAATAAAAGTATAATAAATTTTGATTTATATTAACTAATTTTATAAATAATAAAGATATCTTATTTTAAATTCTATTATTAAAAACATAAGTATTAAAATATTTTTATATTAAAAATTAAATATTATTGTGTTTTTTATTAATATAATTTTAAAATATATAAAAAATAAAGGAGTAAAAGAGCTGTTACATAAACGGTGGAACGGTTATTCCAGTGTTCTTTGGATGAAATGAAAAGTTCATTATTTAATGGAATAATGTTTCCTTGCAGAATCGTAATTCTTCTCATTTTAAATACTCTTTAATCATTCAGTTTTCATTGTACTCCATGCGATTAATCCTTTGGAATGATTAATGAATTTATTCAATAAATGGTGTTTAAATTTAAGTTAAAAGGGCTTTCATTTTAGTTAATTTCATTTATAATTTTTGTTTAAATTATATTTATATTATTATAAAATTCATTAAATTTATTTTATTTTATCTAAAACATATATTATGTGATATACTTCATATTTATTCTAACATTTTATTTACTATTATACTATCAAAATCTATTTTTTAATTAAATTTCATATAATTTTAATATATCTTAAAGAAAATGATTTATTTACAAATGAATTAAAATTATTATTTTTATATAAATTTTAAATAATAGAATATATTTGTAAATAAAATGAAATGAAATAAATTATATTAAAATGACATGAAATTAATTCTAGAAAAATTAATTTCAAAATAATTATAAAAGTGCTCCTAACTTTTGATTCTATGTTTTAATTTTTAGCCAATCTTTTAATTTTAATTTTAATTAAAAATTATAAAATGAAAAATGGGGAGACTCCGGCCTTGACTGTACTGGTTTGGACCGTTTGGTGGCCTAAAGTTAAGTGACGATCACAAGAACCACCTTGCCTGGAGCGCTGCATAAAAGTCAAGTTCAAGGGTTAAAGTCAAATATTTTAGTACAATAAATGGAATTGAGGTTGGCGTACTCAACATGTTTAACCTGTAAACTGACTCAAATGTACATACGTATGTACATTCATGGCACTTACATATGCATAAACAAAATTCATATTTACTATTTCTTAATAAAATCTTATTATAAATTTCCATATAATGAGTAATATTATTTTTTAAAAATAGTTGTGTATAATTCTTAATTAAAAAAAATCTATTTAATTGAGATTTTCAAGTTTGGTTGAGCTCATAAATGTAAATTAAACAAAAATTAAATTCAGTATATTAATTCATTTATACAAAAATCAAAATGTCAACTAAACTAAAGATCAATAATTCAAAGTCACAATTCAACTCATCCCAATTTATTTCTAGTCGTAATAGTTAAACTCATGATTAAACTTATTAATTCATATACATTTAAGAGTTTGTTAAATTCAACCGAATAGAATTGATCATACAAATATTTGTCCTTTTAAACTCAATGTCAAACTCATAAATTCGTAGACTTGATTGAATTTATGAATTTAAAATATTGACAATTTATGATATGAAAGAGAACACTTGAAACATTGATGCAAATAAATAAATAAATACCAATTTACTAATGGATGCCTAAGTGTGTATTTGACGCATAAA
This sequence comes from Saraca asoca, assembly GCA_026873985.1. NCBI lineage: Eukaryota > Viridiplantae > Streptophyta > Magnoliopsida > Fabales > Fabaceae > Saraca > Saraca asoca. Next base: position 8,110 of record JANHAO010010718.1, on the reverse strand, counting down.
AAAAAGTTAATTTTTAATTTCTTAACTTTTTCAAATAGTTCTATTTTATATTTTAAAGGTATTTTTTAATTTCTTAATTTTTTCAAATAGTTCTATTTTATATTTTAAAGGTATTTGATGTATTAACTTCTTAAAAAAGAATAAAAATTCTTTTTTAAGAAGTTACTCTAAAAATTTTATAATTTATTAAAATAAAATTTATTATTATTATTTTTTAATTTATCCCTCTCTTTTTGATTCATTGACAGTTCATGTCCTAATTAAAAACATTCATTTTTAATATTTATTTTTTAATATTATATTATGTTTGATGCTTATTTTTTTTTTATAAACTTAAAGAGGACAAAAAAAAAACTCATATATCATTGCATATTTGGCGTATGTTCATTAATTCAACATAAATACATAAAAACAAGTAGGTAAATAAATATATAATATCATAAAATATAATTTAATTAAATTTTAGATAATTTTATTCTTATTTTAAATATTTTGATTATATCAGTACACTTTGGCCTTAAAATAAATATCATCTAATCATATTAACATGTTATTTTATATCATTTTATATTTATAAGTTAGTTCAATAATTAATTTTACTAAACATTTTTACTACAATCAATTAATTTATCAACTTTCAACTTTCAACTAATAACTAGTAGTAGGAGTCTATCTAGCGCAAGTAGCTAATAAGTTAGCTAATAACTAATAAGCTAATTATTAACTGTTTTACTAATTGTTAATTGTTAGTTAAAAGGTGATAAACTAACTGATTGTCTTAAAAGTGTTTGGTAAAATTAGCTGTTGAACTAGTTTATAAATGTAAAATGACATAAAAGTACATGTTAATATGATTATATGATATTTATTTTAAGATCAAAGTATATTGATATAATTAAAATATTTAAAATAAGAATAAAATTATCTAAAGTTTAATTAAATTATATTTTTTGAAATCGTATATTTATTTATTTACTTATTTATTTTTATTCATTTATATTAAATTAATGAACATATGCCAAATATACAATAATATATAAGTTTTTTTTCCTCTTTGATTTTGTAAAAAAAATAAGCATCAAACATTGTATGACATTAGAAAAAAATAAGCATTAAAAATAAAGGTTTCTAATTAGGACATAGACTATTAATTAAAAAAAAAAATAGATGGATAAATTAAGAAAAAATAATAAAAAATTTTATTTTAATAAGTTATAAGCTACTTGAAGTATCTTTTTAAAAATTATATGCTATTTAAGAAGTTAAAAGTTAATTTTTTTATGTGCCAAACACATGCACTAAAATAGTTAATAACTAATTTATCAGTTATTTGTGTCAAACAGACTCTAAAAGAGAATGCAAGTTAACAAAGATCAAAGAAAAGTTTTACTTTAGCATTTTATAATGATTTGCAATAAGAAAACAATTGGTAACTTCCTATGTAAACAAACTACTTGAAGATCTTAATTCACTTTTGAAACTTTTAATTTATTGATGATGAAATTCCTATTTTATTAAGACTTCTCTATCTTACTGTTGGCTTGTAATCCTTGCAACAACATTAATTATCTTACGTCATAATTTTTCTAAATTAAGAGTCATAAAATAATTTTATCCCATTTTATATTTTTATATTATACATGGATTTTTTTTTATCAAATATCTAGTTCTAGCCTGTGCCCTGTACAATATACAGATTTAATTAATTTTATATAATAATAATTTGTATTGTGAATTTATATTATAAATTATAATGTATTTAAACATTTGTGAGTTATTATTATTATTTTATTTATTAGATGATTATATAATTAGTATAATTATATTTATATTAATTATAATAAATAGTATATTTTTTTAATTTAATAAAGTTGTTACATTCATATTTTAAATTAGTGAAATTTATTATTTGAATTTTTTTCATCTTTTGAAAAATATTTTCTTAATATATTAATAGTCAGATAATTTTTTTATTAGTTATTTTGTTTAAAAATTTAAGTTAACTACTTTATGTTAGAAGAATTAATTATATAATTAATAAGAATTCATGTATTGTCATAACTAATATGTTATTTTAAAAAAATATATATTTTAGAAATTTTTTTTATAAAGTTTCAAAAATATTTTAAATTGAAAATGTTATAAATACTTAAAAGTGATAAATATTTCAAAAATGAAAATTATGAAATATTAAATTTAATATTTGATATTTAAAGATAATATAAAAATTTAAAGGATAAAAATTTCTAAATAAATATTATTTGTCAAATCATAATTAGATATTACAAATATAAGTATGTTATTTCTATATAAATATAATTATTTACTTATATATAAATTATTAAATATATATAGAAATAATTAAATTTAAAATCTATTAATAAATTTAAATTTAAAATCAGGTGCAGATAATGTTGATAAATATTTTATTTTAAAATAGATAATTTCCATAAAAAATAAAGAGATATAGCATTTATCAAAATAGTTTATAATTTAAAAATTAAATGATATATTATTAATTTTTTTATTTTAAATTATATAATTAATTGAAATATTAAAATATTTTTAAATTTTATTTTTAATATTAAATGTTTAAATATAATAATACCAAATTCTAAGTTGAAAATCATTTCAAAATAGATGCTAAAATTATATTATTCAAATAAATAAATAATTTAAATATTAAAAATTAGAAATCAAAATATTATTTGATAATTTGTAAAATTAAAAAATTAAAATAATAATTTAATAGCATAAGATTAAAAAATTAAATTAAAAATTGATTATAAATAATTCAAATAAATAATTTATCCTTAAAATTAATAAATATAAAAGTTCTATCTATAATTTGAATTAAAAAGAGAAAGAAAAAAATTAAAAATTCTTCTCACTCTTTCTCTTTTGACAAGTGAAAAATACTTGCTATATAGTAATATTTGAGTGAGAGTGGATATATTATTTAATAATTTAGAAAATTAAGAAATTAAAATAATAATTTAATAGTAATAAAATTAAAAAAAAATTAAATTAGACATCGGTTATAGGTAATTTAAATAAATAATTTATTATTAAAATAAATAAATATAAAAATTTTATCTATGATTTGAATTGAAAAATTAAAAAAAAAAAAATTCTCACTCTTCCTCTCTTAATAAGTAAAAAAAATTTGTGTATAATGATATTGAATTAAGGGTGAGTTATGAATTTTATATTATTATAAAGATTACGATAAAAATGATCTAAATTTATGTGCCAAGTTTGTACAGCTCCATAAATTTTAGTAAAATAATGACTTTGGCAACTTTTTGCTGGTCTTACTTAAATTGCATACCCATTGTTTCTCAAAAGACTTAATTAAGTCAATCGTTATTTTATATTTTATAAATGCATATAAAATAAGATATAATACTTTATTTTACTTTTGGTAAATTTGTCATGTAGTCATTATAATCAGTCAAACCAAAGATTGTGAACAGGACTTGAAATTTCAATAAACCGACTTATTTAATAATTAATTTTTGTCGTTTGAACTTTAAAAAGTTTAAGAATAATACAAGAAAAAAATATGTATTAAAAAATGAGTTTAATTTACATACTTCATAATTATGTTTGTACCACTAAATTTAGAGATTTGTTTTGCCATTAACCGTAAAATAAATTCAAATCTACAACACAATTACTTGTACAAGAGTTACGCTAGTGTGCATCAAAGAAAGATAATATAAATTCCACATAATCATCATAAAAAAAAATACATATATTGAAACAATGTTGAATATTTGCGACTCACACTACAATAAAACAAACTATGAAATCTCTTTTTCCTTAAATATATGACAAATAATATTTCAAAACTTAAATTTAAAAAGATTAACTTAATCATCTACTCGTTGTTGCTTCAGCCTTTAATATATCTCACAGAACTGTGCAACCAAGAGAGTCTCAACTTCGCATAATTCACTGTCAACCGAGTCAGTAACATCAAATATGACAAACACACGAGTGCAAACAAGAAAATTCCAAGGGACTTAGCAATAGCAGCCATGTCAGCAAGGTAGCCATCTACATAAGGTTTAACACGCTGAATATGGATGGTAATTTTTTGCATGATACATAATCAAACATGAGATATTTTATATGGCTTTAAGTTGAATTTGTATAGATTTAAGCTATAAATGGGTCAAACTATTTTACATGAATAGTAAATAGATTAGTTTAGGATTGGCTCAAAATTAAATAGATTGACATGCCATCTCTTTAAGATTTATATTGAAATTTGTAAAATATTATTTGTGAAGTAATTAATAACTAAATTATAAAATTATATGTAATAAAAAATAACATAGCCCAATTTAAACAATCCCTGATTGATCGACTAAAGATTGACAAAGTTGATATAGCCTAGACTGACCTGATCGATTGACTACTCCCGTAATCAAACAACCTAAAATATGTCAAGGAAAAAGTACGGGTCTCAACTGCCTTAACAGACTAATGACAAAAAATGTGATTAGGCTAATATAAATAACGTGACAGTACCAACTAATTAACGAGATTCCCGCAAGTATCTCTCATGCACTGAAAACACGTGATCACACACTATTCTCCCCGAGGCATGCTAATTGGTGCACTCAACACCTATATATATTACCCAATACTTATTCTTTAGATATATCTTATTTTACATTACTCGAAACTCTGCTCAAATACTTAGCCATCAAAGTGTGTTCAATGGACCATTTCTGCCATGTACAACTGACTTTCTATGCTTGTAGGTTCTCATTCCTTCAGACCCTTTCTTGCTGTTCAACTTTAGTATCTTGTGGAGTTTCATTTGACACCATTTGTGGCTTTTTAGCTACCTATGTCTCTCTCTACAACTCTCAAGAAGGCTGGTTTGCGATGGTTCAGAACTTTGTCGAAGTAGTCAATCAGTAATTTTTGGTAATTGGTTAATGCATTTTTCACGCATTTTGCCACCAATAGGGCACCCTGAAAAACGTCAATCGCTTTAGTCAACTTTCAGCAAGGGCAGCGGGAAAGCCTTAAAGAATAATTGGCTCGTTTCAATGCATTGGCATTGGAAATTCGGGGTCTTAATAAGGGAGTAATCATGTATCAAATCAGTGCAGACCTTCTTCAATTGGGCCATTTCTCCCTTTCATTATTAGCCAAGTGCCCTGCCATTTCTCTTAGAGCTTTTAGCTCGATCAAAAAAAAAAATACATTAATGTGGAGGAAGTGGAATTAGCTCGGTACCAAATTGAGCGAGCATAGTCTGACAATGTGCCTTTTAGAGAGTGGCCTTCATACTGAGATGGGGGCCCCTTCAGGGTTAGTTTAACAAGTATGAATTATTGAATGAACAGATTAGTAGCATTGTGTAGGATGTCCAAGTGGCAGAATTAATGACATTCCTTCTGTAAAAGTGGCGCAAGTACCCCTAATAGATAAGTCCAAATTTTGCAAATTTCATTAGGACTACGAGCACCTCATAGATGAATGTGTTACTTTGAAAGATGAAATTAATATGGTTATAAGATGCGGTCATCTATCAAAATATAAAAAATTTCATGCAAGGGAGGGGAAGAAAGAAGACAAGGAAAGATAGCGTTCTCAATGGTCCAGTCGAGCGGATGATAAACAAGTTGAAATGGATTCCCCTATTTTGGGAACAGTGGAGACTATTGTTAGTGGTTTTGTAGGAGGAAGAGCTTTTAGCAATGCCAAGAAAAGGAATTTGTGAGTGGTTATGGTAGTGTAGATAAAAAGAAGGAAAAAACATTATGAGCCAATCACAAAACAAGACTTCGAGGATATTGACAAGGATCACAATGATCTGGTGGTAATTTTGGCACTATTGCACAATTTCATTATCAAACACATACTTGTCAATTAGGGAGGTTTTGCTAATATTTTATACTTGTATGTTGTGGATACTTTGAATATTCTCAAAAACATGCATAAACATTGCATAGGTATTTTGGTTGGTTTCATAGGGGGTAAGTCCAAGTAAAAGGAACTGTCACTCTAAGATTGATGCTGGGAACCTAGCTAATGATGAAAAATTTGTACATCACATTCCTCTTGGTTACTACCCTAAATAGTGCTTACAATGCTATTCTGAGGAGGCTGACGTTGAACTAGAGGGGAGCTATTATATCCATCCCTCATTTGCTAATGAAATTTCTAGCAAAAAGAGGTATTGGGGAGGTATGGACTAATCAACAGGTCACTCAAAAATGTTATATGACAAGTTTGGCCAAGCTTTAAGAAAGCACCAGTACAACAAGACCAACGCTTAGCATAAAAGGTGAATGTTAAATGGTAGATTTTTCCTTATTAGACATTCAACAAGACAATTCTAGCCAATTAGAACCGAGTTTAGATGTGAAAGAAGTAAATTTTTTTAGGGATAATGATGAGAGAATAGTGAAAATTGGGGCATATTTAAAAAAGGCAGATTATGATTGATTGATGGAACTTCTACATAGCTACATCAAAGTGTTTGTCTAGGTAGCTGTTGACATGCTAGGAATTGATCCAGAAGTGACTAGTCATAGGCTTTCAATTAACCCAAATGTAAAACCTGTTCAGCAGAAGAAAAGAAATCATAGGCCAAAAAGGTAGAAAGTGATAAAGAAGGAGGGAGATAAATTGTTGAGTGTAGGGTTCATTAGGGAAGTTTCGCATACTACCTAGTTGGCAAAGGTGGTCTTGGTTAGAAAGGCTTCGAAGGATGGCAAATGTGTATGGACTTCACTGATCTTAACAAAGCTTGCCCTAAGGATTCTCACCCACTCTTGAATATTAATCAGCTGGTGGATGGTGCTACAAGCTTTGAGATTTTAAGTTTTAGGGACACTTTTTTTAGGTACAATCAATTGAGGATGCATCTCGAAGATGAGAGCAAAATGACATTCATCACTAACTAAGGAACATTATGCTACAAGGTCATGTCATTTGGTCTAAAAAATGCATGGGCAACCTACCAGAGAATGATGAATAAGATTTTTGCAGATTAGATTTGAAGGAACATGGAAGTCTATGTGGATGAGATGATTATTAAGTCGAGAAATTTAGAGCAACACTAGAAACATTTGAGGAAAACCTTTAAGACTTTGAGAAAGTTTTGTATGAGATTGAACAAAAAAAATGTGTGTTTAGGGTAAGGTTGGCAAATTCTTGGGGTTTATCATTACAGAGTGAGGTATTGAGGCTAACCCATCCAAATGGTAGGCCATAATCAACATGAAAAGCCTAACAACAGTGAAGGAAGTTTAGATGCTTAATGGAAGAATTGCAACCCTAGTATGCTTCATGTCGGGGTCAACTAACAAACATGCTCCTTTCTTTAAGTTGCTTAAAAATATTAGAAATTTTGAATTGACTAATGACTATGAACAAACTTTCTAAGAGTTAAAAATGAATTTGGCCACGCCATCCATGCTTACTTAGTTAGAGCCAAAGGAAACATTGTTCATATACTTAGCAGTGATAGTAGAGGTAGTGAGTTTAGTTTTCATCCAAGAAACTGAAGAGGAGTAGAGACCCATATACTTTACAAGTTATTCGCTGCATGGTGCTAAGGTGAGGTATAAGAAGTTAGCAAATCTCAGTCAATCAGAATAGTTCTTAAAACCCTAAACTGCAATTTGATGGTGTGTGTCGGTCCCAATTAAAAAATGATTAAAGAATGCGAAAAGAGAACGGATCTTACCCTTATCTCCTTGGAGATTAGTATACACCAGTATCAGATTTGAATTTTATTGAATTTTCGTGTAAAAGAGTGAGAAAGAGTAATTATGCAGAAAGTATGAACAATGATTAAAATGCAAAAATTAGAATAGTGCAAATGAAAGTAAAGACATGAAGACTAATCTTTTAAAGTGGTTTAACTTGAATTGAAACCGCAATTCAAGTCTACTCTACTTGATCTTTCTCAACCGAAAGACCTTTGAATTAAAGAAGAAAACCTTCAGGATTGACAGGCTCTTGAAATGCCAGTGTTTACAATGTAACCATAAGAGATTAACAAGTTTCTTGCTAACCTAGAAGATTTACAACAGGCTCTTCTAAACCTATACAGATTTCTAAACCCTAGAAATCT
>JANHAO010010717.1:0-17459 GCA_026873985.1 Saraca asoca | reverse complement strand
ACAAGTTTTCTCTCTACTTCATCAAGCTTTTGAGATCTGATTAAAGATTAATTGAGTTCATCTTAGATTGTTTGAGATTTCATCTTAAACTATGGTATTGTATCTCTTAACTTTTCTTATTTCATTTCATTTAGATTTCTAGGAATTTAGAAATATGTATAGGTTAGTAATAGCTTGTTCAATTCTTGTATTTATCTTTAGGTTTAGAAGAGCTTGTTATAATTCTTCTAGGTTAACAAGAAGCTTGTTTAATTTCTTGTGTTGTTGATGTAAACTAGCATTTTGGGAGCCTGGTAAATCTTTATAGTTTTCTTTTAATTCAAGAGGTCTTTTGGTTGAGAAAGATTAAGTGTAGTAGACTTAAATTGCGGTTTCAATTTAAGTAAAAACATTTTAAAAACTTGTCTTTCAATTTTAATTCTTCACTGCACAATTGCGATTTTCTGTTACTCAATATTTAATCTTGCTAATCATAATCATATTCATTGTTTTAATATCGAATCCAAATATAATACAAAGGTGTATATAATTTCTCCAATGAGAAAAAGGCAAAATCCATTTATATTTCGTATTTTAGTCACTTTTTTTGACCTAATAAAATGGTTGGAAAAACATCCACAAAATCACAGAACCACCAAAGCGGGTACACCCCAATTTCTACAAGATAAATCTCAACTTGTAGCCTTCCTTGCTTTAGTAAGTGACAAAGAAGACTTTATAAATCAACTCTAAGACATCCTATCTTAGCTCAAAGGTGAAAATAAGTTTCTAATTCCTCTAGTGTAGCTAGTTCTGAGGACTTTGCACGATCAAACAAAGATGACTATTTTGGATTCATCCTTAATGATTAGACCAGTAACTTCTCCAAATTAAAATTCAAACAGAAATTTTTGAAACTATCAGCAAAAAAAGACAAAGTTGCTTTCGGTCTTGACATAATCAAATTAGTGCACCTGAATAATCTACTTTTGGTGCTTTTCGACGACTAAAGTTAACGTGAAGATATTAATAGCGGTCATTATAGCAAATTATTAGGAATGTTGTATTGTAGGTGCTATTGTAGCATAGGTCACTGTAGCAATCTGAATTTTCCTATATATAGGATTGCCATTTCATCTGTAAGGCATCCTTCTCATTTCCTAAAATTTCCCTATCCCTTGTAAGCTCTGAATGCATTTCTAGAGAACAATTTTCCCAAATTATAAGCTCAATTTTCAAATTTAATGACAAATGTACATTTTGCATACTATAGGCCATCTATGACTGTTACTTTCTTTTAGCTTTATTTTTTTGCATTTCGGGGCATCTCCAATTTTAGTGTGTGTGTGTGTGTGTGTGTGTACATTAGAACCAGAGAGACCTCTAAACAGATAAAATTACAACATTAAAATGAAGTAAGGAACATAGATGGACTACAAGCAAAATGAAATATGTTAATGTAGATAATAAAACATGAATATATAACAAATTTGTAACATAGGATTTGTATTATAAAATTTGAGAACTTATAAGTTAGGTAAAACTTCAGAAAAGCTTCTAGAGGTTACATAAGATTTGAGAGAAAATGAAAGAACAAATTCAGGGAGAGGGAAAGATGATTCCAAATAAAATAACTCTCCTATTTATAGAAAATTTGGATTGCCACAATGACCTATGTTACAGTAACTGCTATAGTGATTTGCTATAGTGACATGTTATCTTTATGTCAACTTTGGTCAAAAGAAAGACTCCAAAAGCTAGAACTTTAGGCATGCCTATTTGATGTTTATAGAGCTGAAAGTAGCCTTATTGTTTTCTGCCAACAATTTTGAATTTCAAATATGCTAATTCAGTCATTGAGATTTACACTGAAAAAGTCATCTTCATTTGATTGAGCAAAGTCTTCAAATCCTGCTGCATTGGGGGAGCTAGAAACAATATTTTCTCTTTTTAGTTGGGACAAGATATCTTGAAGTTGGTTTGTGAAATCTTCCTTGTTATTTGCCGAAGCAAGAAAAGGTATAATTTGATTTTTATCCTATAAAACTAGGTAGTTCTAGCCTTGGCAGATTTGTGGAATTGCAGGTGTTTCTCCAACCATTTAGTGATTTCATGTTTGTAAGCCTAGTTGAAATTTGTCCACCATTTGATAAACCTTTTTCTCTAGAGAATTGTGTATTTAGACAGTGTATTTGTTTCCAAAAACTGATATTCCCATAACTAGACCCAAGGAAGGCAAATTTTGGAGTAGAATTGTAACATGATGGGAAAGTTTTCGAAAGCATCATTATCAAAACATGATTTGAAGAATTTAAAACCTTCTTTGACTTGATCTAGGAAAATATTAGGGATTGGATCAATGATTTGCCACCAATGAAGAAACCATTATGGAAATTTGTACTTAATGTTTTAATTAAAGAAAAACAATCAAGTATGTTGAAAATTTTTATTTTGATAAAGCAAGGTTCGACATAATCCTAGTACATAAATCCAATGGAATTGTAAGTTTTTGAAAAATTTTTAAAGGTTAAAGGGTGTTGTCTCCAATTAAATATTGAAAGAATTTTTTTAATTCTAAAAGTTGAATAAGTTTTTCTTGTAATAACATCATTATCTAGATGATGGTTAATCTTCACAGATCCTGTGCCTATGAGAATAAACTCATAAAATTTTTTGGTTTTTGAAGATGTTTCTAGGTAATGCCAATGTTAGAAAAGAACTTTTGGTATAACCAGTTTTGGGTCTTTGTTCCGAAATTCTAGTTCAATTTGAAGGAGATCATCTATTTTTGGCTTTGGATGGTATTTGGTTGATACTTTGATAGGTTTTGGATTTGCAGTTGTAATAATTTTTGAGAAAGAGCCAACTTTTGACATTTTTTGAAAATGTCTTACTATTGATTACTTCAATTGGGATTGGCTAAGGATGAGGAGTTTATCTTCATCTCCTTTAGCAATATTTGTCCAAGATTTTTTTGAAAGTTGGACAAGCATTTGATTTTCTATAGCTTGCTCCATTCTCAACAAGGTTTCAATTAGGAAAGGGAAGTCATTTGTGGTTAGTGATTTGGCTGGAGTTAGGATGGCTACTTGTTTTCCTTTATTTTTTGAAGAATCATTTGGCTTTGAATTTGACTACGGATTCTTGTTTTTCTCTTTTTCCTTTTTTAGAGGCATTATTTCCTCTGTAAGAATTTTCAGATAAGAAAATTAGGAAAAGAATTTGAAGAGCCTTTGATAAATTCAATTTCAAAATCAAAAGCACTTAAAATTACTTGCCATTTTGCAAAAATTTGTTTTGATACAATGTTTTTAACATTTTTTTGTAAGACATCTTTTGTTAATTTGCAATATACTCTAATAGTAAATTTTTTATTTAATATATCACTTTGAAATTTATGGATGCATAAAACTATTGTTAAATTTTTTTTTATGGTAAAGTAATTTTGTTGTGCATGATTTCAATGCTTTGTAGTACATGCAATGACATATTCTTTGTTATTTTTAATTTGTTTAAGAATACCACCATAACCTATTTTTGATGCATTTGTCTCTACTATTCTTGTAATATCCTAAATTTTTTGAAAAATAAAAAATAAAAAAATTATTTTGGTAATAAAATGGCTTTTTAGAAAAATTTGAAAAGGTAAATATTTTTTTTTTGAGAATTTCAAAACTATAAATTTTGAGTTATGAGAAGTCTAGATATAGTAGAAATAGATATATGAATTTTAGAAATTCTTCAAAGATCGAAATTCTTATTGTGGATGCTCAAGGAATAAAATTCATGTTTTGAAATTTAATTTCTGACAAACTTTGGAAAGATCAAAACTAGGGCAATGGGTGCTTAGTAAGTGTAACTTTATAATTATTATGAAGGCATTTAATTTAACTAATTTGTATTAGAATTTTGTGATCGCTAGCAAGCGGTAAGTACATTAAATTTAGATTCAAAGCTGAAGACAAAATAAGAAAATGTTAAAGGAAAGTTAAAGGCAAAAGATTGACTTCATTTTTTCCCATTTTGCCCTTTACCCCAGCCGATTTCTTCTTCTTCTTTAAGCCAAAAATCAGTTGCACTATAACCTATGCAACTTTCTTTTTCTTCTTCTCCAAGCCTAAAGCTTTTGTCATTACACACTTTTTTTCTCTCCTCAAGTAAGTCCTTCATTTCGTCTTATTATTTTCTCTTAATTTTATAGCTAAATCCTTTCTTCTTCCTCTTCAATTTGACATCAAAATCATATTAATTCACAGTATAACTTGAAATTTGAATTTTTGAAGTTTCCAATCATTATTCACATTACTATTTATTTCAAAAACCCATGCAATTTTTCTAAAGTTTAGAGCTTAAATCTTGTATATTTAGCTTGTTTCTTTGTAATGAAATCATAAACAAATGGTATATAATTGTTTATTGAAAGAAAAATCTTGAAATAGCTAAGAAGCTAATATATTCTTTTTTTTTAATTTATTTATGAGGAGTATTGAAGATTTTTGGTGGGATCAATAGTGATCTTATATTTCTAATTCATATGTGAATAATTTTTATCATTTTTGTGAATTATAGTGTGATTATTACTTGTGATCTATTGATTACTAGTTTAAGTTGATAAGATAGATTTTTTTATGATTGTGTGATAAAGCTTGAGACTAAATGGATTTGTTGATATAATGACTAGTTTTTTGTTGGAATAGCTAAGTTTCATGGTTGTTTAAGCTCTTAAAATATGTTGTGTTGAAATCTTATGGTGCAGTGTAGAATTAAAAGTTGCTTCCCTATTTTTTTTTATTATTGTCATACAATTCTTGCTTGTGCAAGTCAAATAATAGTTTTTGAATTGAATTCACAATCATACTTACAAAAACCCAGTAATTTTGTTCTTACGATTTGAATCGAAATTTAAACTAAATTTGTGTGATTCGAATCAAATTCTTCCTACCTTGTTTTTTAATTTTGATTGTGATTCTGATTACGTTTGTATTTGAACTTCTTGAAAGGTTATACATTTTGGCAAACAAACTCACATGTTCAACTAAATTTCCTCGGGTTGAATTGAATCTTTCTTAACTAAACTTTTTGATTCTAATCACAATTCTACTTGAATTTCTTTAACAATTCGACTTCCGATTGTGATCATATCTTCAAAAAATTTTATATTTTTCAACCCAACTTAACTTCTTTCTAAAATATTTCCTATTCCCTTGGTTTAATTTTATATAAATCCCTACTAAAGTGAGTATAATAACTAAGAAATCTTAAATAAGCAGTTTATAATCTAATATCATTGGATTTTACGATTGGCTATACATTACTAACATGAAAGTAATCTTAATAATTATATGATGATGAAACAAAGAATGCATGGTGCATCTGCAATAGAACATAACTCATATGGCTATAATTATGATTGAATGAGAATGTTGTGATATAGTTATTATGCAAACAATATAGTTATTATGCAAACAATATTCTTTAATGTTTAATAATTTTCATGAGATTTAGAATGGTATGTGATATCATGAATGATGATGAAATGTGATAATGTGAACTTGTATTTGTTATGAGAATGATATTATTGAATACTTAAAAATTCTTATGAGGATTGAAATGTGAATGATGGGATGTGATGAGAATAATAAATTGGATCTTGGATTTGTGTATTCTGACATTGATGAGTGTGATAAGGTTGGCTTGGAAGGAAAAGGCTAAGATTAGTGGGATAAGGCTGGATCGGAATAACAATAAGGTTTATAATTATTGTTATGTATTTGCTTTTACCTGCATTGTTATCATATGGAATGTTGAAATATGATATTATGATATTGGAATACATAATGAGTAAGAATGGCAACATATGGCCATAAGAGCCCTGATTAAGTATAATGTGCCAAGGATGATGTGATGTGATTCCCTTTAGAGGTGAGTTGTTGAATTTAATGATTGCTTCTGAAAATTGTCTAAGAAATGATTATTTGGTTATAATATGGGTGTGATTACATATGTGTTTGTATTGTTGGATAAATTCATAAGTTTGGTACATATCATCTCATTGAGCCCGAGACTCATTCTTTTGTGGATGATTTTTCAATTCCTTAAACATTGCCACAAACCCTTCCACAAAGAAGTAAGAATGGATAATGATCTAATGAAAGTTATGTAAGGAGTTACGCCACAGCATCCCACATTGACTAAGTCTAGACGGGGATAGGTCCTTATAAGGGAGGAAAGTCCTCACCTTGCAGAGGCCTTTTAAAACTGTGAGGGATGTGACCCCAGAGCAGACAATATCTGCTGGGACCTTATAGTTGTATCAAAGCCGGGTTAGGCCATTGGTCTGATAGGTCGGGGGGGGATGTAAGGAGTTATGCCCCAGCATCCCACATCGACTAAATCTAGATGGGGATAGGTCCTTATAAGGGAGGAAAGTCCTCACCTTGCAGAGGCCTTTTAAAACCGTGAGGGGTGTGACCCCAGAGCGGACAATATCTGCTGGGACCTTATAAGTTATAGCTGATGTCTTCACTACCACAGTATCTAGCCCCCTAGGAACTTATCAAATTAAAATACATTACATTATCATCTTAAATTTAGCAAATGTGAGATATTTCACGTGGTTGAAATCATTTCCTTAGAGCCGTATGATGGCCTTCTCATGACGACCCTAGGATGGTTTGATGTATAGATGTCTACCATCATACTTTGTATTTTGTTGACCCTTTTTTTAAATAAAAAAAGTGTAGTAAATAAGATGGCTATAGGGTTTAGTTATATTAACTTATGCTTTTGAAGTTATGATAAGATATAGGTTGATCTAACAATTTTTGATTGTCCTATTTTCGAGAAGGATATAGAGTAGTTTGGGAATGAGTTCTAGGTATGATGGATGGTGAACAATTGTTTCTTTTAAAACTATATGTAAACTATGCAACCATGTATTAAGTTTGCCTTGTGCCTATTGGGCAATGCCAATGTAAATTACAAATATGTTTATTTTCTATGTGCTTCACTTTCTTTTCAAAGTTTATTATCTTCTAGGCAACCAATGTGATTCAAGTGAATATGGTTAGGAAAAATTGAAATGACTATAAGTAAGAATAAGTGATAAAAGGCTAGTGATTATCAACAAAAGAGTTGATATTCATGCCGATCATGGCCAGGGTTTTGGGTTGTGACAATTTTTAATGTAGATAGGTCAGAGATATGCAAGCATGGAAGAATTTAACTTAAGACTTAATTTGTTTGGCTATATTTGTATGAACGCTTGTCCAACGAAGAGGATTTTTCCATACACAATCATGCAATGGCTTGATAACATTGGACATTTAGGGAAGAAATCAGAAACATAGATAAGATATCCTAAAAATCTTTGTGGTTGAGTTTTATTAATAATTTGGTTAGAAAATTTGCCAGTAAAATGAATTGCTCTTTCAATTGGAGTGATAGTTCCTTAAGAAATATAATGACTAAGAAATTTAATTTTTATATGAAAAAGTGAGATCATTGTCTTTAAGACAGCAAGACCATTCTTGTGAGAAATATTTAAGAAAATATTAAGATGTTTGAAATATTAATCAATGTTTTCTCAGAAAGCAAGAACATCATTAGTATAAACAATGATGAACTTGATAAAAAGGATTGTAAATTTCATTCATAATTTGTTGAAACTCAAAAGGAGCATTTTTGAGACCAAAAGGTATTACATTCCATTTATATTGTCTAGACGAGACTGTAAATGTTGTTTTGTATTTATCTTCTAGTTTGATTTGAATCTACCAAAATCCAAATTTCATATCCAATTTGGAAGAGATTTTTACAAAATATAAAGGATTTAATAAATCCTTTTTATTTGAAATCAAATACTTGATCCATTGAAAAGCATTGTTAAGAGACTTGTAATTTATTATAAGTCTTGGAGTTCATTATTCAATTATTGCATTCTTATTTACATAGAAGGTAGAGCATGACCAAGGGCTTTTGCCTTTTGTAATAATCCTTTTTGCAAGAAGATCATTGATTTCTTTTTGGTAATATTCTAAAAGTTCTTGATTCATTTGGAATTGACAAGCTTTTGTAGGAATTTATTTTTTTAGAAAAGTGCTTTTCATATGGTAATTCTACCATATGTTGTTTTCTTTTCCAAAAAACATTTGGAGGATCAACACAAATTTGAGTTTGTATATTATTTTCTAAAGATTTTATTTTTGCTTGAATAATGGGATTAATGAATTGCTGTTTTATTTTTCTGAAGGAAATTTTTTCAAAAAGATAGTTTATTTAATTTACTTTGTTTTTAACCAAATTAAGGTCTTTGAAATCTGGTTTCTTGATAAATTTGAAGACAATTTTTTTTCCTAAATTTTCCTTTTCAATTTCTTCATTAGATAACGAAAGTGGCATCAGTATTGGACGAAAGTAGAACTTAAGATGATTCTGCAAGTCATTATTTTAACCAATAGAAAGACAGTATTGATTTTGTAAAAAGAATTTTCTAATACAACATTTGCAAGTTTGTAATTAATTTGAAGTTTAGATCCATTAGCAAACCTAAGACACACACACAAATATATATATATATATATATACATATATATATGGATTAAAGCAGTATACCACATCATGTTTGGTAGATTACTATATAAGATAGATGTTTGTATAAAATTATCCTATCTTTTGTTTGTTATCAAATTGTATAAGAATGTATGGATTCAAGAAATAATTAATTTGATGAAAATAATATCAGATTTCAAGAGCCAATAAAATTTTTCTAATTGAATTTGAAGCACATAATTAAACTAAAATGGCCTCCAATAATTAATATATTTTTTAAATAATTTGATAATATAAATTAAAGATTTACACTATGATAATAAAATAATATAATATGTTTCATCAATATATCTACACACATGTGTGTATTATGTACAATACAGTAATAAAAAAATTACAATAAATCAATTTAAGCATATATAATTTAACAAATACCATACATAAAATCTTAAAAATAATATAAAAATAAGATAGATGTCATAAAAGAATTCTTTTAATTTTAGGAATTTAGAATTTATCTTAACAAGAGAGAGACATAAGGGTATAAAATCCTTTTCTAATTTTAATAATTTATGATTTATTTTAACACTATCCTATCGACCTTTATCCTCTCTCCCATTAAGTGGATAGCCTTGTACAACATTTAACATATAAGAGGGGATTTTTAATAAACTATATCCATTTCAAAGCCTAAAACATAGTATAAGTTCTAATTGTATAATTTATTATATATTCAAATGAAAGCCTAACTAAGATAATGTATGAATAAATCAACACAACTATGTGAATGATGAATATAATATATACATATTTTATATCCTTTTATACTTAGACTTTTTATCATGTTCATGTGCTTAATTGGTCACTTGAGATTGATTTTGTGGTTTGCTAAATTTTTTTGCTTAATTAAATTTATTAGATTAATTTACATTATTTTATATTGTTTAAGGTTTTTTGGCCTATCTGGAGTTTTGGACCTCAATTTTTGGTGATTCTTATGTCCTTGAAAAGTTAAGAGAAAGAGCTAAAAATGTCATGAAGAACCCAAAGCCTAGTTCAAATGTTTTGAAGGTGAAATAAAGCCTAGAAGTTGGAATAGAGTGTAGTGCTACAACCCATAGCCAATTTCAGTGTTTTCAACATAAATGGAGTTTCACCCATTATTTTGGTGCAAACTTAAGCCTATTGGATATATAAGATCCAATCTTACAACTTTCATGAAGTCCTTGAAGGAAAACTACACTGTTTTAACTTAATTACATGACTATGAACTTAAGTGATTAAATCTGTTACGGGTTGAATTACTTAAAAATGTTGTTATTGTGCTTAGCCCATAACTCAAAAGGCTGTCATGGTGTTTAGCCCATATCTTGAGCTAAAAGTCGAGTTTTAATGCAAGGTCAAGGTGATTGGAAAGCTAAGTCATAGACTTGCATTTCATCTAAAGATTGTCACATCCAAATAGGCTCTGTTTTAATCTTAAATCGAAGCCTAACTAAGAGACAATGCATTGGATTTATAAATTGATAGCCGAGCCCCTCTTGTAATATCTTTTTACTCAATTTTGTATTGTCTTTAACTTTTGGAAGACAGGAACTCTGTTAAGGTAATACTCTATCTGTAATTAGGTTTACTCTTTCCTTTTTTAATTTTACATTTTACTTTTCATTAATATATAATCAAAATCTGATCTCAATCTAAGGGAATTTTTTCATTAATTCTTTTTTGTTTGTGGGACTTAATCTTAATTTCAATTTATTCCTATTTTGATTCTTGTAATTCCTTGATTTTTTTGCATACAATTGTTTTGGATGATTAGTTTATTAGATCTATTGATTAATTATTCATTATGGTTGTTAGTTAATGCTACCTAAATTTTCATGGCAACTCGTGGTTGTTAGTGATTGTTTGGTTAATTTAGCAATAGAGGGTTGATTTGTTGTTGGGGTGAGTTAGTCTTCTTAGAGAATTAAGGGCGGTTAATTAGATTGTTGCTAAGGTAATTCAATCAATTAGATCTAATTTTTTCAAAGCTTAAAGCTATTAATAAATTAGTTAAAGTGTTGAGTTTCAATTGATCTAATAATAAGCGCCAATTAGGTACTAGACTTGGTTGACTAGTTTAGAAGGAAATTAACAAGGTTTAATTATATGCTAAGTTTAATTCATACCTTACCTAGGTGGTCAAATGGGAGTGAAACATTAGAGTCAATGATGAGTCAATAAATTGGTTACAAGAGATTCTTAGCTTGAGCTTTTCTACATTTAATTTCCTTTTATTGTTAATTCTGTTTTGTTTTGTATGCAACTTGTTTGAGTTAATTCTTAATTGTAGTTAGGTAGCCAACCCCCTATTCCATACTATCACACACATAAAATAAATTATCAATCCCTATGGATATGACCTAAATTAATCCTAATTGTTAATTTTGATAGTTGAATATTAGTTTTGATCGATTCCGACAGCTCGTCAACGAGTATAAGGAAAAAAATGTGAATTATATGCATTAATTAAATATAAAATGTAATAATTTTTAGTTTGTTACGCAAAAAAAGAAATAAACTTGAGAAGAAAGAAAATTTCCTAGTGAGCGTCTGCCTGTCCCTTAATGCCTTGTTTCCCATCAATTTTCTAAAATTAAATTGATTTTACTTTAATTGAAATAATTTTAATTTATTTATAAATGAATTCTATTATTTAAAAATTATATAAAAAGTAATAACTTTAATTTATTTACAAATGAATTCTCATTTGAAACATTTAAAAAATTTATAAAATAAAGAGTAAATTTTAGTAATATTGTGATGAATAAACTATTAAAATAAGAATAATATTTTTAACATAATATTTATTTTAAGCCAAATAAAATATATTTTAATAAAATCCTTAATAATTTTAATGAATTTCATAGTAGCATAAATATAATTAAAACAAAAATCTTAAATGAAATAAAATTTCCTAAGAATCAGCTACCATTGAAAAAAGATTATTCTGAAAAAAAAAAATAACATATTCTTTTTAAAAAAAAAAAAAAAATTCTTGTTTTTAAATATTCAGGACACCAAGTAATAGACTGGTGGCAATGCATGCAAGCGTTGATTATGTAAATGATAGAAGAGCAAATAATCAACGGTGTAATTCAACATCAGACCCTAAACCCTCTTTACATTGTGTTCTCCCGATTGCCAAGGACTGCAGCGGCACAAACATGATACTTCTTTACCTTGTTCTCTTCCAATTTTGATGCATGCAGAGCGTACTTGTGTCCTAGCATACTGTGGTCCCGTTTTCAAGATAGATATCAGATGAGACCTCCAGAAGCACACTATTGAGTATTGAATCTCCCTTGGTATCCTGTATCCCGATTAGGGATCCTACATTCCCTTGAGATATAAGGTCGTGCCTGCACCGAATTAATTCATTCTACTCATCACGGCAAAGTTTAATAGAAGCCCTAAGAGAGCAACCAGTCACACATTCCCTATGGAAATAAATATGTCCCGAGCAAAATAAAGATAGCAAAGAATTTGTCAGAAGAACCATATGTAAATTTATATAATTATCTCTCCAACAATCTCTATAAACTCCATAACAACATAATGCTGGTCTCAAATGAAAAACAAGAATATTGAAACAACCAGTAAAGAGGTAACAAAGAACAGAATCCAAAATGCATAAGCCTAATAGATGCCTTGTGACAGAAGATCAAATCCTCAGTCTTCCTCTTCACCCTCGTTCTCTGCAATGTTGAAGTATCTTAATTCATAGACATTGCGATCCTTGTTGGAAGCAATCACCCTAAGCCAATCCCTGACGTTGTGCTTCTTTAAGTACTTCTTGGTAAGGTATTTCAGATACCTGAAAAAATAACCCAGGGAGACAGAACACGTTTAAGGTAAATGGAATCCTGAAAATGAGGAGCTTTGACTTGGAAGCAAATCAATATCAGCACATTTCAGCTCATAACCGATAATGCAATCAGTTCACAGCCTCAACCAAACAAAATGGTGCTATTAAGAAGCTAATGTAATGTTAAGCAAGGGTAACAAATAATTCATTTGAATGCAGATAAAGTAGTATCAGAATAGACAATCTACATGTGAAAGCATTTACCACCCACTCCTCCAGTAAATGCTTCTTTTCGATAGATGCCTTTGGCTTTAGTTAACAAAACTCTTGCCTGCTAGATAAAAATGGGGCATTCTAACATGGTTACTCAAAAGTGTCATCTAGATCAGGTCTTATATCTCCGTATAACTAAATGGTTAAAACTTAAAATGTCAGGTAAGAGTAGTGCACAGCATAGATCATTGAGAGGGACTAAGACACTTACATAGGCAATCCAAACATACCATCTTATAACATATCCCCAAAGCTGGCTTCTTTTACTTTCAAACAAGGTTGACAACATAACGACTGATACTATGAAGAAAGAAAGCACCTGTTTGATGAAGCACGGCACTTACATCTTAAGCTATTATATTATGAAATTACTTGAGAATGTGTCCGGTGATTTAGATGAAACTGATTCGGGAAACAAGCCATCCATGGTCCTAGATCCAATCTCTTATAACAATCAACTAAAATAACGATTACATTAATTGCCAATACCATTTGGGAAAGAAATTTTAGATAATGAATAGGATAAAAATCCATAACCCGTGTAAAACAAGAACACAGGAATAAAAATGGTACCTTTTGGAGAAGTTGGAGTCGGAGGTGACAGTGATCTTGCTCTTCTCCCGAGTTACAGTGACGGAATCACCTAGTGCACCGGCCTTGCCACCAACTTTAATTCTCTCCTGAAGGAACTTCTCAAGGGAAGCGATGTCCATGATCTTGTCTTCGACCGGCTTCGCACAATCAATCACGAAGCTCGCTCCCTTCTTCTTCCCCTTAGCTCCAGCTGCTGTTCCGCGGCTCATTTTCGCAGCTCAACCGTGCGCCTCAAATTCTATTACCAACAGTCGCAGATAGACAGGTTTTCTATACAAACTCTATTACCAGGTTTAATAGGGCTCCTTTCGTCTAGGGTTTCTGGCTTACAAAACGTCAATTCCTACTGCCGTTTAACTTGTTTATTCCGGGCTCCGGCTCAGCTTAAATGGGCTGAAAATTTTTCTGATCCATGTCACGTGGCCCAAAAATATGTTGGGTTTTTCCTAATCCCGCATGGCCCAGAAAGCCAGGAAAAAGTTAGAATGGATTCGTTAAGGATAATTTTATGAAAAGAAATAATACAATTTTCTTTTTTGTGATATGATTTTTGTTTAATTTCATTCATGTAAAATATATTTTCTCAATTCTATTCTTGAATAATATTAATCTATCCAATTTCATCCTTTAATTAATATGTTTTTCAAATTTTTAACAAAAAATATTTAAAAAAATGAACAAAAAGTCAATATGAAAGGTTTGAAATTTACATAGCCTAATCAATTCCTTAGGTAGTTGTCTTTCCAATTGTGCGGCTACAATGCTACGGACAAAGAAGAATGAAACTCTAATATAATATAAAAGTAATTAATTTTGCAAACAAGTGGCTGGTGAAGTGTTTAAGCAAGGTGGGACCTAAGTTATAGGAAAAAGCTACTACTCTTTCCTAAATGAAATTAAAAGGTGGGTTTGTGGTAGCTAAGCTTCCCCTTTATATGCCGCCATCTGTCTAATATGGATGTGAATGTGCCCAACCAAATAAGGAAGGATATATAACAGAGATCATAGATAAGAAACGATGTTGATATGACCTTCACATTCACATGGGGAGCACTTGAGAAGCCATGAAAACAATGAAAGAACCACAGCGGATGAATTGAATGAATAAGAACTTGGAGACCGCCTTATTCAGCCATTGACGTGTATCAATAATGTCCCTTCTCTCTCAGAGTTTCTAGAGGTTTCATTTCTTTATTATGGACGATACATATGACAACTCCTTTGAATGATTTGAACCAATTAATTGATCAATTTATTAATTTAAATATTTAATAAATTAATTGTAATTTAATAATTTAAAAAAAATTAAGAAATTTAACATGTTAAAATAATAAAATTTATATTTAGTATAAAAAAAGAAAACTTTATCTTTGATTTATATAATTTTTTATGTCTTTATCATTGAAATATATAATTTATTTGTTAAAATTAAATCCAATAAATATAATAAATTATAATTATTTATTTTTTAATAGAAATTTAATAAGTATAATAAATTATAATTATTTATTTCTTAAAGAAAAATGTAATAAATACAGTAAATTATAATTATTTAAATCTTAAAGAAAAATATATTAAATAATAAATTATAATAACCTATTTTTTTAAAAAATTTAATCTAATAAATAATATATTATTAAAGTAAAAGAATACTTAAATAAGTTATAAAATATATCCATGTCTTTATTTATTATTTTACATATAAAAAAATTAATAATAAATAATTAATTTTATGGGATATCTTTATATAAATAACTAATATTATCAACTAATGAAATCAATTAATATAATTAATTATTAATTAATTGCTAATACAATTAAGTAATCACTAATATAATTTATTGATTGTTAAACAAGACCCTTGAAAGTATTTGCCAAAAAACTTTTTCATCAGCGCTTAGTTTATTTGAGTTATTTTAGGACAGATTAACTAAATCAATTTGCTAATTTTAGTATTAGTAAATAAATTTTTACTTAGCAGATTAGATCTCAATTTGCTAATTTGAAAAAAATTGGAACCCAATTTTGGAAATAGTATATTCATATTTAACATGAAAAAAAAAACACCTTTACTCATGAGGTATACAATTTTGACGTCTTTGCTCTTGAAGTATATAATTATTTTTTAAAGAAAAATCTAATAAATATAAAAAAAAATTATAATTTTTTTTCTTAATAAAAAATCTAATAAATATAGTAAATTACAATGATTTATTTTTTAGAAAAAAATTTAATATGATAAATAATATATTAAAATTTAAAGTATTATTAAAGTAAAAGAATATTTAAATAAATCATGAAATATATCCATATCCTTATTTGTCATTTTACATTAAACAACTAATAATAAATAATTAATTTTATCAAATATATTTATACAAATAGCTAATACTATCAGCTGGTCAAATTAGTTAATATAATCAGTTATCAGCTAATTATTAATGTAATTAGCTAACCGATCAAGTAATTCACTGATTGTCAAATAGGGCCCACCCTGTCATTTATATCTAGATTCATGTGTCTTTTAATTTTTTGTATTAAGTTTATTGTGTGTAGGTGTATATTTTAAATGTAAAAATTCATGTATTTGGGTATAGAAGATTTATGTATGGTGAGACTCATAACTATTTATAAAAAATCACTTATATAACTATACATACTATATCAGTTTTTGTGACAAGCAATTGAATTTAAGTGAATAAAATGGAAATCACTTCAAGGTATGTTTCTTCCTCCTGCACTTTTGTCTCCTTTAACAAAAAACTAATGAAGAAATTGGTCATTGTTCTTATTAGTCTCTTTTTTCTTGGCCAATTTTACCATTGTTATACCACTTTTCAAAATTTCCAACAATTGATTGGGTTTTATGGCTATGGCCCTATGGTAAGGGATGGGATCAAATAAAGGAGTGGTTGAAAAACATCATTTGTGCCTTGCTAAAGTCGAATTGGAATTGTCCACTTTACAGAGTTGTTGGTTCAATTAGTTGGAAACAAAGTTTGACTTTTTTCTTCAGATTTCGATCAATATTGTGGTAATAAATTCTTATTTTACCTTAGGGAATTTGGAGTCAAAAGCGAGTCGAGCATAGGATAATTGTCAAACACTTAAGCCACTTCATCAAGCAATTGAAATGCATATTGGCCACAATCAAGTAGTGATTTTTTATCTTAGTTGTGATACAAAACATGTAAGTAGTAACTACCTGGTAGCTTTTAAGAGTTATCTTAATGAGTTGAAAAGTGACACATGTTTGTTATGTGTCATTTCTTTAGTAGATTTAGAGTAGTTATTTTTCAAATTTTGTAACCATTCTATGGCATTATAAATAAAATAGAAATCAATATCTAGGCATCATCATACATCTCAAACACTCCACACACTCTGTGTATCATGGCACTCTGCCTCTCAACACTTTGATGTCTAGTTTTTAGGATCACTTGTAATTCCCTCCTACAATCTTAGCACATTCTTGTGTGTTTTAGGAGTAGTTTTTCTTGTAATTTCCTTTGTGGAATCTCAACACATTCTTGGGCGCTTTAGAAGTAGTTTTATTTATAATTCCTTCATGGAATCTTAACACATTTTGTGCATTTCTATTATAATTTTACTACTTCGATTACAGATTTTCTTTGCTCTATTTTATATCACTTCTTTCGTTAAGCTTGGAAGTAGCACCGGCCTGTTTACCTTGTACAAGTCCACTTTTTTCTCAAAGTGGAATCCCATATCCTAGATTTTGACAAAAACAAATTGACACGCTCATTGGGATAGGGTTAAGGTAATTTTGCTATATTTTATATGCTTTTAAGAAATGGTACCATAATTAGTTATAATAGAAATATATCTTCTTCAAGCTCTCAAGGATCCTCTCAAAATGAAGAAAAATAACATGCGAACAATACTATTCCATATGGAAACCAGTTACCAACCAACTAAAATAACAATCAAAGTGGTGCATAGAGAAACAGTAATCAAAATCAAAACTGCTAAAATTGGCAAGCTACACTAAATAGGAATCAAAACCAAAATTAAGGCAAAATCAACTTTCATCAAAATTTATTTTTTGCTTCAGCCAAGAGGAAAAAATTTCAAAAATTTTCTCAGTGAAGAAGAAGCTCATGGCCAAAACTCATCTCCCAAGATCCGTTAGTTTGAGGCTCCAATGTATCACATACATCAAATACAAAGTAAAAGGAAGCAAGACTAACCT
>JANHAO010010716.1:0-17456 GCA_026873985.1 Saraca asoca | reverse complement strand
TGGGAGGGAATAAATTTTGGAGATTTGGATGGAAAGGAATGGAAGAGTTCCCTTTCCATTCCATTCATTCCCTTTACTAAAAAAAACTTTCAAACAATAGAAAACCATTTTAACCACTTTCATTCTATTTTTTTCCATCATGTTCTATCCATCCAAACAAACCATTAGGGTTTTGGCCTACATTCTATAAATTAATAAGGTATGTACTAATGTGGAGATGTTTTTAATTTTATTATAGTATTGAGATTTTTTATATTGCTACCTATTATTTTTTGATAAATTAAAAAATTATCTCTTTAATTTCATTGCTAAGATAAGTTTAGAAATATTTCAATCATAATCCTTTCATCATTTTCATTTATAGACCATGGTAAACATCCTTGCGTGTATGTCTTAACCTCATTATTTTGCTGGTATTGATAAGTGGTTCTACACCCCAACAACAGGAAAGGCTATCAGTAACAAAATCATAGTTATTATATATCCGCTGTACGCCAACCACTCCTACCTTAAATGACACTAAAAAAAAACCATTTTACTTACCGTAATTGCCGAAATAAAATAATGGATTAATTGAAGAGATGGTGATTGTGATGATCTGTGTTAGGAGGAGAGGGACCCATGGCAGATTCATATATTCCTAATGTGGCGAAGACGCTTGCTAGTACGCCTTTGCTTGGAAAATTGCGTTGTGTGCTTTACTGTTTTGTACGCGCTTTTAGATGACTGCTGCAGAACCCAGTTCACACTGCTGCATTGTTTTCCACGAAATTCAAGTAGGCCAAGCTCTCTTCTGTCTATATTACTCCTTTTCAATGCATTGAAGATGCATGCCGGTTGGTGTGCAGATGGGACTCAAATTAGTAGTCCTTTCAATTACTCTAAAGCAAATCCTAGTGCTCTATCATTAGCATTAATCATAACTCATACCTAAAACCTTCTATTTTATTATATCATCTTACGTTGGAGCCGATTCCGAAAGTGACAGAAAATATATATATTTTTTATTCGGAAATATTCCAACTAGAATTTTTGTGGACTGAGATATCCGATATCAATAGAGTATTGAAATTTTGATTGGGATAGTTTTGTTTAAATACCAGCAAATATATGGACTCTATAATATTTAACCATATTATATTAAATTGCATGAATGAAGGGCTGAGCTTGTTAAACAATCGAGATTTTATGGAATCTCCTTTCAAACAACAAAATTAGTTTGTGAGAGAAACTTATCAATATCTCGATGTCCTTGTCATGCACAATTGACTTTAAATCTGGATAAAGTCCTTCCTAGATTTGAAGTCATTCATAAGAGACGCTTACGAGATTGTAATGAAGTAATTCAAAAGCAATTTTAATTTATAAAAAAAAAAAGGTTGTGTAATCATTCCAGCTGGCTTCATTAACATTAGTGAAGATATGTTACGTGATGAATACTTAATTGTTTAGACTATGATTGAACGAGAAAACGATGATGGTGTCGGGTAGTAAACTATATGACACTTGTACTTATTTGGATAAACATACATGGTTAATCTTCATCGGATTCGCTCGTTTCATCAGACAAGTGGATTGTGGGCGCCACTTACCACTTTTCTTCTTGAAAAATCTCATGATCTAGTTTTGTGTTCGATTACCATCACTTTTTCTATGAAACATTATAATATATTTTATAAGTAAATGGATATTCTTATCTTATTATAAAAGATATAAATATACAACTAAAAGGAGGAGATATATGAGTCTTCAAAAGTTAAGTCGTAAGCATGTCTTTAAATTTACCTTTTTTTTTAATAAAGTAAAATTTTTATTTGTTCATAAAATATATTAGAATCTGGATCCATCTTCTAATATCATTAAGAGAATTCAAAATTTCTTTGTGCTAGTAATTTTTTTATTTTTTGGAAAAAGAAAGCTTGGGACATTGCCATCGGCTAAGAGAGTTTATAGTGTAATTTACAAATCATTTAATCACGAATCTTACCAATTGAATCAGTAAAAAAATTTTATGCAAGCAATTTTAATGCCTTGCATACTACAACTCTACAAATAGATAACGTTTCAGTCACTTACTGCATATATATTAGGTTCCTCAAGTCATTTCTTAATAGGTATATATAGTGGTATTTTGATTTGGCTGAGATAGATTGTAATATCATAACTTTGACTAAACCTTAGAACGTTGGATTCAAATATCTTTTCACTAATGTAGTGTTACTATGACAAAACAAAAGATGAAAAGCAGCAGAGAATTACATGCTTTGAAAGGGAAAAAAGAGAAGTCACTCCAATTCTGGGAATTGAAGGCTATATTATATAAAACCTTGACACTTCTCTCATGCTCACATATTTCGAATAGCTGATATATCTGTCGGTTAAATAATGAATCAGATACGCCATATCTTCGTTTGGGGATCTTCAATATTAATTGTGTTCATCACATGGGAATTGAAAAAACTTGCTTATACAAGTACAAGAAAGGATGAGTTAAATTTATTAACAGATTTAACTTTATCTTTAATTACTTATATTTTAAATTTAAATTTTCGTTATTAGGAATCTTTAAAATTGATCATTTACATTTTATATTTAAATCTCATTATAAAAAATATGAAAAAATTTAATAATTCGTAAATTTTGATGTAAATCCTCCTGATGAGGATGACATGAGGGCATATTCTTAGAAATGGAATAAAATATCCCATCTCAAAATTTTTTGTTATAAAAAAATGAGTTAAATAAATGTAATAAAGGCTGGCTAAAGAACATGCAAAAGCGATGGAGGCTAGCTGGGCAGCCTTGGTGACAGAAAATTCTATAAACAGTGACTTTGGTCGTGGATTTTAGTGGGTTGTGTCTGGAGCTCTTCCCATGAACAGTACTCCAATTAGAACGCACGCACATGCCTTAGACACATGAGATCACCAAGAATCTTTGTCCCTCCCACCCTCACTTTAATTTGTCAGCTCTTAACACTCTCCTCCGTTGGGCTAACTTCCTCAATCAATCTCATTTTGGATGACCTACATATACATGTAGATTTTATTTTTATCACTTTAAAGGTGGGGACCATCCAATGTGGAGGAAGAAAGCTACAACTAAGAAACCATTCATTCAAAGGAGTATGCGATAATTATGCATATATGTACACAACCTAAAAATCAGTAGGAAACAAGAAAACCTACGAGAAGGGCCTCTATATATACACAGGAGAAATTCTTCAAAGGGCCTAGTATACATCATATATACATTAAAGTATACACTAAGACAAGAATAATGGCTTAACCAACATTTTAATTATACATGTGTTAATCATTAATATATTGACCAACTATTATAAACCTATCATTTAAAGAAAAACTGCCTCATGCGAACTAAATTCTAGTTCTGCTGTATAAATGCAGCTCAATGATGCATATGATTTTAAAAAAAATGCTGAATACTCATTTTGATTATTAATAATAATTCCCTCGACTGATTGTGATTATTAAATTATCTTAAAATTTACCATAATTATATATAGACTTACAGAAAATTTTAATGGTGTTAATTATTTTATGTGAACATTATTTAAAAAATAATAATGTGAACATTCAATATTACTTACTCAATCGTACGATGAGTAGAAAGAAGACTAAAATTCAGTGTTTGATGGAATGATATGGATCAAGATCAATATTGGCTACACTATCTAGCCTGTCACGGTCTAATAGTTCAATTGTCAGAACATACAACGTTTAATCTTTTCACCCGGTACTTAGTCACTTAATAATTGAAAATAAATCTATCAATCAGTCATACATCATTTTAGTTCCGAAAATAATACTCACACTTTATATCACATCGAGACAACCATAAGTAATAAATCATATTGCACACAAATAACTAATTTACATATAAATGCATATTAGCAAACATAATGTGCTCATGCAATTCAAACAAACACGAATAAATGCAATCAAAAGCAGATAAATTTCATGGGATAATATTTTAATTGAAAAAAAAAAGATATTTCTTTCATTTATATAAAAACCTCGTTACAGACTCCAAAGTGTATAGGGAAGACACCAAACACACACTCAATCACCTGAACTAATGCCTCAATGTCTATCTAGAGTCAATGAACACTCCCCCTAAAAAAGTATTCTAAGTTAAAGTACTAATGGCACAAATAAATATATTTTTTCAAGTTGACGTAAGAATTTTTCTCCTAACTCGTAAGGGTTCTATTGCGTAATAATATATTGATGCAAAGATAAAAATCCAAGGATTATAATCATGTGCTTATCTACTCACACTAAATAAGTTACTTTGATCAAAATTAGATAAATACCCTTAAAATGGGGAAAATAAGAAAAATAATTTATGTGTGCATTTTCTCTCAATTTGGTTTCACATAATCTTCTCTTTATACTTGATTTTTGTATCAAGTTTTATCTAAATTTGAGTACATTTGCTTGCCAAATTTAGCCACGAGTCTCGATTTGTGACATTTTCCCTCCTCCATTTGAAAATGTTGATATTCTTATTGATGACTTAATTTGATACAACTTTGAAAGCATCTTTAGTATGCTTCCCCCAAGCTCCTTCCTAAAATTTTTCTCTAATTATCTCTTTGTACTTTGCTAATGTTTTACCTTTAACACTTCAATTCAACACTATTTCTTGAAAGTCTTCAACATACTCTTCTTCAAATCATTTTAGGCTCTTTTTCTTTTTTATCTCTCTGATTTGTTGTTGACGATGAAAGATGAGTTGTCTTTACAACTCTCGAGCTAATTGTCCTTAAAACTGAGCATGAGCTAGACATTTTAGGTGTGCCCACTGCCATTGTGCCCTATACCCAATGTTTCATTTTACTTATGTAAGAAATGCAAGTTTTATGCTTTGTTTGAGCAAACGTATCACTTCTTGCTAACAAAACATGACTTATTTGCAAGCTTTGTTTCTTGCTCACAAGTTTGCTCGCATGGTTTCGACAATCAATCATACTTCACTACATACTCTGTTACTCAAACAACAACACTCCTCGATCATGAACATGATACCCAACTAATGTCTCCACGATTACTTGAACATGACACTTTGATGAGATCCCCTTTCCACGGTTGATAGGGTTAAATAAAAAGTAATTTGTCATTCTTCTTCTAGCATGCACATAGCCATGCTTTCCAAGGTTATCACCACAAGCTCCTCTTATTATTAAACTCTAGCACTCTCAAAGCAATGTGAGCTTAAGTCAGTGTCGTAAGTTGATCCTTGTGACTAAGTGAATGTCTTTGCATGTAAGAACATCATAATAAGATAAAATCAAATATATGTGTTAGGTAGTTACTTCTCATACACACTCTATGTCTTCTGGCTACTCTATAAACTCCTTCTTAAAAAGGATTTACCTGCTCCTCATATCTTTCTTGATGTGCCTTATCCATTACCTTCACTACTACTATATAGGTCAGTACCCTGAGACTTGCACAATTCCATAAGCGAATAGAAAAAATATAAACTTATATTTTATACAAAAATATTTTATACAAAAATAAAAAAATTAAGTATATTAGTAAATTTTTTGTTAATTAAATGTTAAATTTTTTCTTTTATTGATTTTTAGTTATATATAGACTTGTTGGATCAAATCAATGAAAAAAAAGAAATTTAAAATAAAAAATATTGACTATTTTCTTAAAATTAAATTAATTTTTTTGTTTCTGTCAA
Source organism: Saraca asoca (assembly GCA_026873985.1). Taxonomy (NCBI): domain Eukaryota; kingdom Viridiplantae; phylum Streptophyta; class Magnoliopsida; order Fabales; family Fabaceae; genus Saraca; species Saraca asoca. Next base: position 11,738 of record JANHAO010010716.1, on the reverse strand, counting down.
TTTATACTAATTTCATTATTAAAATAATTTTATAAATTAATTCAAATCAAAGAGTATAAAGATTAATGGTCAAAACATGGAGTGGTCTGATGGACGATCCGTTTTTCAGAGCACTTACGTATAGGCAACCAACACATCTTCCATCTTCATTATCTTTGATGGAAGGAGATGTAACGGAAATAAAGGGAAGACGAAATGGGAGGGCGGACTGAGGAGAGATGAGAAAGGCTGTAGTGCTGCATAAGAGGAGACAAGAGTAGGTCCCATCTAAGAATGTGGGACCATATCACATCCATCCCATACATTCTAGTCATGTCCTTTCGCTTCTTTCCATTCCCTACCTACGTCTCATGTCTTACCCCTAAAATTCCATTCCCTAACTAAACAAGACAACTACCTTAATATTGTTCTGTTCATTTCCCTCATACCAAACAATATTTATCTACAATACAATAACCTATATATTTATATGCTTTCTTTTTTTAAAGATTTATGGTTTCAAATATGCATTTTATCTCATATTTTAAAAAAATGTAATATCCCCCAATATTTCATATATCCTTAACCTTCATGAAATATAAATTTTTTTAAAATGAGAAATTGTGTACGAACACTTAAAATTCAAGAAAAAGCCAAGCATTATTGTGCATCATATGAAAGTGACACAAAAGAGAGAGAGAGAGGGAAAGATAGCAAGGATCGAGGGAGGGCTGCCCTAAATAGGGCCCTTGACGGCGACTAGAGTAGCTGACCGGAGTGCCCGCGTTGCCCAACATGTGTTTGATCGGAGTGGTTTGTCGTCTTTACCTAAAGCTGGCGCGGTTTCTGCTGCGTAAGAATGTGAATTTGAGCAAAAGCGAGGAAGCAGTCGTATTAGTATGGACTAGACAAGCGTCAGTCAGCTGAGTGTTCTGTTCTCTGATGAAAAAAAGGCATCCCTCTCCGGACGGCACGCGCGTTCCTGGCTACGTTATTCATTCTACAGTTTTACAGTACGCTGTAGAAAGCAAAGAGCCTAACAATAATTAACATTCACACAAAGAACAAAAATCTACACTCAGTACAAAACAAAAGGCAATAAGTATAACCACCCAACGTGTTGTCAATATATATAGTACAGTCTTCGATGTTTTCTCATCCTCCTAATGCTAAATCAAACACTTACATAGATTTTTTGTGTTTGTGGTTTTCCTTTTCTTTTCCCATTCACACTTCGTTTTCTTGACCCTAAAACTGTCATTGCATTTGTTGCAGCTTCCTCACTATTTTGTGAGGATATTTCATCTTACTTTTAGAATAAAATATAAATTTTTTTCTTATTTAAGGAGAAAAAAGAAAAAATACATGTAAATACATGAAAACATTCATTCTTATAATATTTATATACTTTCTTCTTTTAAATTTTGTATTTATTTCTCTCTTTATAAAATAAGAAAAAATTGCTAGCACTAGATCTTATCATTTCCCTTAAGTGTTCTAGATTCAAATCCAAATATTATATAAGTGTATTCTATTGTCACAAAAAGAAAGAAAGGGAAAAAAAAAGTTGTTACTCGGGCTAGAATTTCTTTCTCAAACGACCTTTTCTATTTTTAATTTATTAATTTAGTTCGTTTGCGCAATCCACAGGATGGTACCAAACTAATAACTAACAACCTTTGTGTTTCAATTATCTTAATCTATTGTTAGTCAGATTCACTTTCCGCTATACTCTTAAACGTGTTTTTGGTTTTCACATTTGGAATGTTAAATATGATCTGGTCAAAACAGAGCAGAAACGCTATATACTGATTCAAAGTTTGATTTGAGCTGATATAACGAAGAAGAATATATGGTTGATCCAATAGGACTTGACTTATCAAACTGATCAAACGTGTTTCATTTTTTTGGTCCACCAATTTGGAATGTGAACGTACCGTGTTTTTGCGTTGGCTTCTTCCAAAGTTTAAAAGTGTGTAACATTCACTATTCTTCGACTAGTCTAAATTCTAAAACAGTATCGTTGGATTCCTTCAGTGATTTGAATGCATATAGTGGCCCACCAAAAGTGAACAGTTCCTACAATGGTTATCCATCAAATTCAAATGGATTTTATACCAAAGCATATAAAATTGATATTGGAAAAGACCAAGACTTTGTTGAGACATCATAAACTAGTGATTGGTTCGTAATTCAAGTGATAAGACGTATTTTACCTTACGTTATTAACTACCCCTTCATCAAGCTTCTGATTGACAAATGGCCTGGGAATCTGAGACATATAGACCCTCCCTTTTGCGGTGATTTTTCAAGTGCCTTCTCTTTTGATCACTTGCTTTCTTTATATGCATTCTTGACTAGTTCTGATTACACGTTTTTTGAGAATTTGTTAGGACCTGCAGATTCAAGTGGGTTATAAGTACTCGGTTTGATTCTGACCACAGGTTCACGCAAAGCAACTTGTTCACATAATCTTAGTTAGTTGTAACAAATTGTCATTAGGATGGCTTGTCTTTGAACGCTCAATAATATATGTTTGCATGTGATCTTATGAGGGACAAGTTGACAGGTTACGTAAAGTAGACGTTCAGTTTTGTCGTCTTATTGTTGTTAGGTAAAACAGTGTTAGTGATGGTATTATGATTGTAGTCTAATTTTGTACCTTCTGTGGAATTTCTACTAATTGCAAACTTTCTAGGCAATTAAATTAAAGTGGTCATATCATACTGAAACTCAGAATTCTACGCAGATTAATATTTCCCAGAAGATCCTCTTTCAAACACATAGTGTACCGAATTCTTGTTTACCTGTCATTGATTAGTTGTACTTATATCGATCACCTAAATTATTATTCCAACACACCACGTACCTACCATCTTAAATGTATATAGATGGGCCACTTTAATTTTTTTTCATCATTGGTCCATATTTCTTATCCTAAACCATCTTAGGTTTTCTTCCTTTGCCTTCTTTTGCTTAAGGCTTCCTAGTTCCTTCTCAATCATCCCATATGAGCATAAAGATGAATGAATCTATACAGTAAGTACTTAACTAATCTTGCAAGGGAAAATTATGTATATGTGAAAACTTAACTTAAAATATTATATTATATGGTTAATTATATTTGTAAGTCGTAACTTTTTTTTAACGATAAATTTTAATTTCTTTAAGAAAATAATAGAGTCGTTTTTCAATAGACAATAATTTTTGTTTTTACAATGAACAATGCTTTTGAATTTGACTCTATTTAATTTGAGTAGCTGATGAAGCCTTGAAGGCCAGTTGCGATTTGATATATAAGTTAGGGGCTGGAACTGGGAACCAGATGAGGACCATGATACATGTTTGTTGGTTGCTGCTAATAGTGTGGTTGTGGGGAGGAATCAAATTGAAGCCAAGGGTTCCTGTGGCGTAGTGGCTTTTTAAGTTGGGAGGAGGGACAATCAGCTTTACACGTACTTCCACGTGATTAACTCTCTATTTGAATTTGTAATGATAGTTTTTGAACAGGCAGCATCTTCAGCAAGGAAACCCAGAATCCCTTCCCCTAACAAAGATTATATATTAATTCTTTTGGAAAACTTGTTTACTATTATCACTGTACACAGGAAGAATATCACTTTAATCTTGTTTACATTATCTTAAGATTAACTTTATTAGTACAAATTCAAATTATATTATCCCTTATTTATTATTATACACACCTTACTTTACTACCCCCACTTCTGTTATTGATATACAGTACATCATATTTTAAAGTAGTTTTACTTGTCCTTTATTTAAATTATAACTTTTTATAATTGCAAACATTAAATGATATGTCAATAAAATTAGTGATGTTAGTCAATGATTGGTTGACGTAGTGACATTATTTTACGGTTTGATGAATACCTGAAAAATTCGATCTCAACTATTTCTATTTTCTAATTTCCAACAAATTTTCACTCTTTTCTAACCAATACGAACGGTTTTGCTTATTTAAATCATAAAGAGTTCGTTGGAGTTATAATATACATGCAGTTGTAAATGAGTGTAAAAAATAAAAAAAAGCAATATATTTTAATTATTATTATTATTATTATTATTATTATTATTATTATTATTATTATTATTATTATAAATAAACGCAAAGTAAAGAGATGTTATCTATGGAGAAAACAAGCTATTACCAGAATCTTAACAAATAAAAAATGAAAAAAAATCACTAAATGTAATTCATTAGTGAGAATAGTAAATAAAAATGTTCAGTTCAAACCAACACACTGTCAATATTAAAAAAGAAAATTGATTAAAATATTCTTGTTTAAACGATTTGGACTAGGAGAAAATAATGATGAGTCTTCAATATTGACGTTAACTAGTCCTCAGTGGAAAAACAAAATGATTTCTTTCTTACATAATTCCCACTCGAATGACCACACGTATGATTTGAAAGAATATGTAATATATAATCAGTGGGATAACGCACCTTGTTCTGGATTCTATTGGAATCATCAGAGTAATAATGGTGTTTGAGAAAAATCATTGTAGTTGCCGCTAATACTAGTCCACTTCTGGTCAAATTCCAACATGAACAGTTTCTGGTTATGAAAAATGGATATATATATATATATATATATATATATAGCTTAAATGTTAGCACAGAGTCTATATATTCTTCTGAAACCCCATTTCTCTATAAGCTTTCGCACCGACAAGGAAGCTAGCTGTTCTACTATCACACATAAATAAAACAACAAAGCCACCCAATTAAATCTCCAAAGGCAAGCCATATAATTCTACCCTCTTCTCTATACTCTTTGCTTTAGCTAGCTTTTCTCCACTAACTCAAAAAGACTCAACCTTTTGCTTTTTTATCCTGATTTTTGGATTGTTGTAGATCTCCAAAAATAAATTAACAAGATGATCCATGAACTGTTGGGTGGTGCTGGCCAGCTTATACATGGATCATCAGAAAGGAAAATCTCCATTAACGGAGGAATTTTAGGATCTACAGCATCTCCTTCTCTCCCTTCTTCTCCATGTCCTTCTTCCACAACCACCGCCGCAGCCACCACCTCTACTGCTGGCACCACCGCCACCGCTCCCATTACTGCCTCTTCAAATTCAGAAAACCAAAATCTGAGGTGCCCGAGGTGTGATTCTTCGAACACAAAGTTCTGTTACTACAACAACTACAACCTCACTCAGCCTCGGCACTTCTGCAAGACATGCCGCCGGTACTGGACCAAAGGCGGTGCCTTGAGGAATGTTCCAATCGGGGGTGGTTGCCGGAAAAACAAAACCGTTGGTGTGTCCAACTCTGCAGCGAAGGCTACGGGTGCCGCTAAGATGAAAACAGTTGCGTCTGAGCTTGGAAGGTCAGGACTTGGTGCAGCGGCGTTCGATCATCATGAGCTTCCAGCAAACCCAATCCTATGGGGATCGCCACAGAATTCTCATCTATTGGCTCTGCTGAGAGCGAACCAAAATCAAAGCCAAAACCCTAACCCTAATTCTATTTCCATGTCCAGTGCTGTGACAGTGAAGGAAGAGGTAAACTTGATGGGATCCCACATGATGACTGAGCCATTAATGGTTGCAAATGGTGTGTTAAATGCTCGAACCCTAGGGTTTGATCCTGTGGGACAAGTTCCTTCTCTTGGTCTGTCTAGCTCTTTTTGGAGAAACATAAATCAAGATCAAACGCAACAACAAAATAGCGGCTTTGTACCCGGTGAACATGAAAACGGTGGAATTCAAGAACTCTACCAGAGGATTAGGTTATCATCAGCTAATTATTGCCGTGATAACTCACCACTGTTTTTGAACAACGAGCCCTCTTCCACGTTTTCCTCTTCTTTGTCCATTTTGGAGTCAGCTCCAGTCAGTGGAGGTGAATTGGGATACTGGAATCCATCCCTTTCGTGGTCTGATCTTCCCACAACTACTGGTGCATATACGCTACCGTAATTATTATTATTATTTTTTTGGTTTATTTAATTTTCTAGTAGTATTTAACTTTAATTAGGACTGCAATATTGTATGTTTGAGTTGTTTTCTGCTGTGCGTCTATGGTTTGGGTGGTATATGAATTAGGGATGTAGTATCAGTTTTTCTTTCCTTTTTCTTTCATTATCATTTGCTTCTCTATTGTAAGTTTGGTTGATATTGGTGTGTTTGGCTTAATTCACAAGGGTATTTCAAGGACCCATGAGGGTGTTAAAGTTTAATGGAAAAAGTGTTTCTAGATACTTCTTACTAACCAAATTTCTTAATATTTGTGCATAATTTTTAGTCCAACTTTGTTGCTTTATTCTTCTTCTCTTTACTTAACCTAATATGCCGAATGCAAATGGCAACTGCTTCAGTCTCAACATGAGTGGGTCCAGAAATTAAAGGTTGTATACAGTAGGCAAGAGAATGCATGAGCTTTTAAAAGGTCCAGTGGTCTTATAGGCAATCTTTGTTCATATTTTATTAGAAAAAATAGAGTAAAGCTTGTGTAGTATTTTGGTAAACTCAAAAGCTTTAGGGTTTCAGTTCCACGTAAATATTAAGAGGTTGAAGTAGTGGGTTGCATATGCAGGACCTTGTTTTAATACGAGAAATCGATGAATGTATGCTATTGCAGCCTTTGGAAAAGAGTTTCCTCAAACGGCATTAGATTCTTGCTGTTCCTAACAAGGAATCGATCAGCAGCCTTATTACACTGAAGCCGTGAAACATTGAAACTCGGCTTTTTCAAAAAGTAAAAATAATCCTATGCCTTCATTACGAGAAACTCGCCATTTAGGCCACGAGTGCAGCTCACTAAGCAAACTTCTTTGCGGTGTATAATCTCCCTAAGAAATATCTGAGGTAACCACGAGGCATCACACGAACTGATCATAAGTTCTATCACGATTCACGAGTTGTTACTCCATCCCTTCCTTTTCATATATGACGTGTTAGTTTAAAGCTATTAATAGATTGCACTCATTCATTTAGTAGGTACTCTGTAATTCATCCTAATAGAGTCGCTCATTTTACATTTTCGCTGAGACGAGTCTCAATTATGTTTCTAAATTAAGATTGCGATTATATTATAATTTCAAAATATGGACAAATATAATTGTTATAATGTAAAATTACAGAAAATTACAGTATAGTCCGCAACAACAATATTACGTGTAATATTACAATTGCAAATGATAATTTAAAACCTTAATCTCCACATTAAGCGGCAAACTACAGAAACAAGTTAGAAAAACCATTTAATGTGATTATTGATTTAGAATTAATCTAATACAATATATTAGAAACTTAATTAGCATTCTGCTGCTTAATTAATCGCCCTCAATATTCAATGCCTAATTGATCTACATTTTGTGTTTGATTGTCACACATATTCTGGTAACTCAACCAAATATAAGATGAAGAAAACAGTAGTCCTTCGAGACTAGTGCTTCGTGGCCTTGCCACGGAAGAGTGCGTCTGGAGGGATATCAGTCTCAGTGTATAAGCTCTTTTCATTGTTCCAAACCCTTAGATACAATTCTTGCCCTAAATACCTCCTTGATCACACTGCCGACCTCAAGTTCCACATTCCCTTATTGTCCAGTGAGACCATTATCACACTCCATGATTTTGGATACACCTGCAATATAATATTGCAATTAAAATAATCTTCCAGGCATCAATGTTAATTGCATACAAGTTGGAATCTGCATTCACTCAGACTCACTTGAACAGTATGTCTTGAAACACCATCAACCAAACTGTAGCGTCTTCCCATATCAGGTGTGCACACTCCATTACCATACCTGAGTATTTGAATTCAATAAGCATTCATATTTAAATCATCAAATGAATCTGAAAATTTTGATTATGAACCAACATCAAGAAGGAAAGTCATATACCCAACAACAAAGAAGCTAGATCCATCCAGATGCCAGGACTCAACAGTGGTCTCATTGTTGAAGAAGATTATTTCGGTAAAGTCATGGAGGGTAAGCCTTATGACTGAGGCTCCCAGTTTAGCAGGTATGCCAGCAGCAGGAGGAGAGTCTTTGATTGTGTTAAAGTCAAACACACCAGAGATGTCAAACCAGTCAGCAAGCTTCATTGGCGTGTCTGGATTAAGGTCAGAAATCCCATTCACGGCATAACTTAGCTTGCCATTGATGTTGGCTTCAGAATTTGCCAATACAATTGTCCTCAGAATCTTCATGTTTCCATAGTGGAATGACCCCTGAGGATCAGGCCTAGCTGCATTTGCTGTCAAATTCAATCTTTCCAAAAAAAAAAAAAAATCAGTTAGACAAGATAATTAATTGACTCATAATTAATTTATACAATACTTGTGAGGCAACAAACGAGAGTAGGATGTGAAACTTTACTAAAATAAACTATGACACTTATCCATTATTTTCTTAGAATTAATTATTCATTTCATATTTTACAGAATTTAATTTAAACTAATATTACATATTCAATAACATTAACTATTTACATTTTATCAATAGTACAAATGAATGCACTTAATGTTAGAATTTTCTCTAATTATAGATTAATATAATTTAAAATTAAATAAATGCTGAAGTATCAGCCTCATATTTGTGACATTAGATAGGATATAATATGCAATGACATTGGCTCAAATAATAGTCAATTAAGTTACTTGGATGATAGATCAAATACCTAGATCGCATATTTGTTAATGGATACCTATTCTTAAAACTTTGAGCTATTCTACATTTTGCTTCATTAGAGTGTAAAATGTTTTCTCTCTCCCCCTATTTTTCATAGTAACAGCCAACAAGGTTTCTAAGGAGAAAAGATACTATCGTAAAAGAAATCACAAAACAAGGTGAACCTATAAGCAAGAAGATCACATCAGAGGAAAAGTGTATTTGAAATCAAACACAATGGATCAAATGTTAAATTCAAGTACTTTTATCATAAATTTTATTTGTCTATTTATTTATCATTTATACCATGATAATATGATTGGAACCGATCTAATTTTTTGTAAAATATTTAACAATTGGTATTAACGTCGATAAATTATGTTACATGACTGAATGTTGTGCGAATTGATTATAAAATAATCTGATGCATTATATATTGTTTAGTTGTTAATTGATTTATTTCCGAAAGTTCATAATACTATGATTGTTTAAATTAATTCATAACTTTGTATAGATAAATTATTAAATTTTTTTGTATGGATATAGTTGTGTATATATTTTGATATTGTTATATAACTTACTTTGACTGCTTCAAATTTAATGCTCTAAGTTAAAATTGAAAATACATGATTGTTTGATAAAAAATCTTTAATCTATCAAAATTTAACCAATTTTTTGTATAATTGTTCAAATTAATTGATGTTATTAATTTAGAATGTTTAGATAATAAAAAGGCCTATTTCAGTAAATCTAGGATGTAATTATGTTTTTTTTATTGAGAATTGAGTAACTATGAAACTCGATTTTTCCATGGTATTTTGATTCAAAATTATATTATTTTTTTCACTTTTTTTTAAATTGATTTAGGATTTATGCTTAAAATTCTTTGAGTAACAGAGCCCCTCAACCAATTTGGTAAATTTCAAAGTAAAATTGCATCAATTTGAGAAAATTTTGTTCTCGATAATTTGGTTTGATCTCGACTTGAAGTTGAATGCTTTTGCCAAATTCATTGCAATTGATTGAAAGATAAGATTTAGAATAATTATTAGATGAAAATCTGTAACACCTGGAAAATTCAGAAAATAAAAAGAAAAATTAAAAATCCTATTAAAATTAAAAAAGATTAAATTGAAAAATTGGTAAGGAAGAAATTGAAAAGATTTCTGGACGATGGGCCTTTGTTAAGGCGGCATAAAGCTCTGGGCTATAGTGAAAGGCGGTGGAAAACTTGGGGGGTCAAACTGAAAAAATATATAAATATTTTTTTTTTAAAAAAAGCCGGCCCTTCCCCAGTGATATCCCCAGTTTTTCAGCCTTCTTCTTTAGCCGTGTTCTTCTTCTCGGGTTCTAGAGATCGAAACCTTCTAGAGCGTGGTGTGTGGCGAAAGAAACTCCGGTTGTCTGCTGCCTCTCCACGGCTAGTTCTTGGCCGGCAAGATCTCCCTTCGGTCTCTTTCTTCCTCTCCCTTATACCGTTGCTTCTGGGCTTCTCCGAAATCTTTCGAAGTGGCACGTTTTGCCAGTGATTGTTCAGCCATTTACCATATTTTGGAGTCAGATTCTTGGCCGAGGGAAGCTCGGCAACGTTCCATCATTCCTCTTCTCTTCTCAGTCGACGTCTTCCCTACATCGTCAGCCTCTCCGTCGACTACAACCGTGCTTTCCAATGACATAACTCTGCTCGATGGGCTTAAATGCTTATTTCTGGTCACGGAGGTTTTTCCGGCATGACAATTCGGCTGGATAAGCTTCCACCAGCTCGAGCTCTCTTCTTCCCCTGTTTTGATGATGGTTCGGCCACCTAAGAATTTTAGGCCAACGGCAAGCTAACAGTAGGTCCTCTGGAACCTGGTGAGTAACCCTAAAACATTAGTTTTATTCCGTAGTACTTAAATTGATAGTTATCAAGAAATTGGTGTCAGTGGTTGAAAATGAGTAGTTGATGAAAAGGGGAAATTTCTTGGCAATTTGATTCAAATATGTTATGGTAAAGTATAGACTTTCTGTTCTGCTTCATATTTCTTCAAATTTTATGATTTGAATGTGAGTTGATAATTAGCTTGCTGGTATAAATCATGGTTTGCTAATGGTTGAAGGAAATTCTAGTTGGCTGTCTGAATTTTGGTTTGCTGTTTGCTATGTAAACTTTGATTGTTGTAACCATGTTATTTTGCTGTATAAAAAGAAAAATTTGGTTTGCTGTATAAGGCCTGGTTGTTGTGTAAATTCTATTTACTATAAGTTTTGTAACTTGGATGTGAGTGAATGGTCTTATACTTGCAAATGATTTATTATGTTGAATAGTAATTTTATTGAATAATAAAGTAATAACTTCAATAATTTGAAATACTAATGACGATTTTAATCTGAGGTATTATGCATCTAAAACATATATTCTTATACTGTTAAATTATGAATAATTGATAGTTTAGACAATGTGAGACCCTGAATTCCATGGAAATCTAGTGGTAATCTGGTAATATCTGTAAACAGTCTGTATGACTAGGTAACATATAAAGAAAAAGAGAAATGGTTTGAATGTCTGTACTAGCCCAAGTGGCGGTAATAAAAAAGGTGACTGTTGAACATAAGTATACGATACCTGCTATAAGTGCAAGGGAAATATTGATAAATGATAATGTCACGATTACCATTAGAAGCTTCCTTGAAATCCAGGTGTTGATATCTGTTATATAATGAATTTAACATAATTAATTAACTAAGGATCTATTGGTAATTCCTTGGCAACCCACAATTACACCTGTGTATATCTGTTCTGTAAGAGCAATAAGGGGGCGATCTAAACAGGTGTTATTTGGATGGATATAGAGATCTGTCTGGTTCCCTACTGGATTCCTTTGGGTCTAGAACCACTGGCTATCCACAGGAAACCCTCAGGTGCACTTATAACTACCCGATGTCTATTAGAGCAATAAGGGGGAGGGTGAAATAAAATGAAATATCTGAATGGTGTTGTGGATGATATAGGGGCGATCTGATCGGTCCTGATTACCGATGGAAATTATCTAGATCCAATCAATAGTCCTTAAAGAAAAGGAAATATATTTTGAATTACAAAGAAACAAGATAGTAAAAGCATAAATA
>JANHAO010010715.1:0-17479 GCA_026873985.1 Saraca asoca | reverse complement strand
AAGAGAATGGGTAAGAACCCTTTTTTAGACCCATCCATGCTAGACCTCTTTAACATCTTGTCTATGTGCATGCATTGGGAGAGGCTAAACAAAAGATATTAGATCTATCTCTATAGATTTTCATGCCTAGAATGAAGCTTGCTTCTCTAAAGTCTTTCGTGGAGAATGTCTTACATAATCATAACTTAATAGATTGTAACATGGGAATGTAATTTCCTATAAGTAGCATGTCATCTACATTTAGTAGAAGGAAGATGACTACACTCCTAGTAACCTTCTTATACACACATGGTTCATCAATATTCTTGATGAAGTCAAACAATTTGATTGCTTCATTAAAAAAGATGTTCCAACTCCATAAAGCTTACTTCAGTCCATATATGGACCTTTGTAGCTTGCGTATCTTGTGGGGTTCGATCTTTGAGAAAAAAAATCCTTACGTTGTATTATATATACATCCTATTTCATATTTCCATTATGGAAAGCTATTTTGACATCCATTTGCCAAATCTCGTAATCATAGTATATAACTATTGCAGGTAAAATCCTAATGGACTTCAACATGGCAACTGGTGAAAAGGTTTCCTCATAGTCAACTCCTTATACTTGCTTGTAATCTTTTGCCACCAACCTAGCCTTGTAGGTTTGTATCTTGTCATCTATATCTATTCTTCTCTTAAAGGCCCACTTGCACTCAATGTGTTTTATTCTTTTAGGTGCAGTGACCATGTTCCATACTTGGTTTTCATGCATTAAATCCATTTCAAATTTAATGGTTTCTCACCACTTCAAGGAATTAATATCTAATACTGCTTCTTGGTAACTACTAGGCTCATTGTTGTTCTCTTGTGTAAGGAGAAAACCATATCTTTCAGGTTCATAATGTTCCTTATTAGATCTTCAAAGTACAGGTGCACTCTGAGCTTGATTATTTATCTCAACTCCTTGAGATACTTGATCAAGCTCATCCTCAATTATGTGATCTATGTCATTTTGTGGCTTTTAAACTTCTTCAAGTTCTACTTTACTTTTACTAGCCTTTATAAAGATAAATTCCTTTTCCAAGAAGGTAGCATTTGTTAAGATAAACATTTTTTGCTCAATAGGAATGTAAGAGCAATAATCCCTTGTTTTCTTAAGGTATCCCACAAATAGACATTTATCACTCTTAGATCCCAGCTTGTCTGTGATGATCCGTTTCACATAAGCAGAACATCCCCAAATCTTCATGTGTGAAAGATTTGGTTTTTTCCTAAACCATTGCTCATATGGTATCTTATTAATAGACTTTAATTGGACACAATTAAGGATGTGTGTAGTAGTTTCCAAACTATAGCCTTAGAAAGAGGTGGTAAAGTTACAAAGCTTATCATAGAATATACCATGTCAAGCAAGGTATAGTTTCTCCTTTTTGAAACACCATTTGTTTATGGCATTACAGGTGGAGTCTACTATGAAAGAATCCCAAACTATTTTAATAATCTGTGAATTCCTACCTTAAGTATTCTCCACCTTGATCAGATCTTAATACTTTTTCCAGTTTGTTTCTTTCCTTCAGTTTTGAATTCTTTGAACTTGCAAAGGTTTCATATTTGTATTTCATCAAATACACATTCCTATACCTAGAGTAATCATTAGTAAAGGTGATGAAGTAACAAAATGCACCTCTGGCTAGATTAGTCATTGGACCATATACATTACTATGTATCAACTCTAGTACTTCTTTGGCACATTCACCCTTTTTGGTAAAAGGGTTTCTTAGTGATTTTCCTAGTGAGACATGATTTAGAAGTTTCATATGATTCATAATTGAATGGATCCAAATATCCATCTTTATGTAACTTTGTGATTCTAATTTCATTAATATGATCAAGTCCATAATGCTAAAGATACGATGAGTTTATGGATTCATTAAACTTTGGTTTCATATTTGTAATTGTTAAGATCTCTTGTTTTACTTTTAGAACATATAATCCGTTAACAAATTTGCCACTACCATAACATGTCACAATGTGAAAAAGACAACTTTTATTCTTAAACATAAAAGCAAATCCCTCTTAGTGTAAACATGAAACAGAGATAATATTTTTAGAGATTATAGGAACATAATAACAATTATTTAGTTCTAGAATTAAGCTTGTAGGCAAATCTAAAAGGCATGTTCCTACGCTAAACAACAACTTTTGCTTCATTCCTAATGCGTAAGTCTAGTTCACCTTTTTGCAACCTTTTTTTGTTTCTTAGTCTCTGCACATCATTATAAATATGTAAGCCATAACTGAAATCTAATAACCAAGAATCAACAGAACAATATGACAAGTTTATCTCAATCATAAGGATACTCAAAGTAGAAGCTTTTTTAAGCCTTTTCTGTTTCATGGTCTTGAGATAAGCTTTACAATTTCACTTATAATTGCCTTTTACTCCACAATGGTAGCAAATTCCTCTGGTAACAGTCTCTTTCTTCTTCTATACACTTCCTTTAGGTTTCTTAACCTCAGCCTTAGAACTCTTCTTAGGCTTCTTTTTCTCTTCTCTCTTGGTTTTAGAAGAAATATTGACCATCGGTATAAGCTATTCCTTCTTTAAAGTCATTTCAATAGTATTAAGCATGTTGAGCAACTTAACTAGAGAGACCTCTATTTTATTCATGAATAAATTCATGCCAAATTGCCTATATGACTTAGGAAGGTAATGCAGTATAATGTTCACTACATGATTATTATCAATCACATGATCAAGTTGGGCCAATCTCTCTATCAGCTTGATCATCTTTAGCATATGAGTTACGATAGATGATCCTTAGCCATCTTGTAGTTGAATAGTTCTTGTGATATATGGTATCTCTCAATATGATCATACCCTTTATATAACTCTAGCAAATGAATAATCATCTTAGAATGTGTCATATTTTCATGCTACTTTTGAAGGTCAGGAGACATTAAAGCCAGCATCACACATGTTGCTTGTTCAGTGTCTTCTTAATGTTTCAAGCAAGCATTAAAGTTAAAACTTTCATTCTCACTTGAACTTTTGAACGGAGGTACAAAAGGATTATTCTCAAGGACATAGGCTATCCTTTCCTGCTAAAGGATAATCTTTAAGTTTCATAACCAATTTACGTAGTTTAACTTGGTTAGCTTATTATCAATCAGTATGTTTTTTAAGGATATGTTATTCATGATTTTAATAACCTTCAATAAGAATAAAGTGGATTAATATCTAAGCATAATATTCATTTTATATGGACTTTAATAAAATGAACTCCTACTATTTTCTTCAATTCTAATGACCCTCTATCTTATAATTGGATTATCACATTGGATGATAATCGTAGTAGATTAGGATCCTAGTCTAATTTACTTGAACTTGATAGCAACCAAGGAATCCAAATAAATTAGACTAGGTAGATAACTTAGCTTGTTGATTACATTTCTTTGTAACTCCTAATCATTAGGTTGACAACTCTTTATCATTTATTATCCATCACATCAAACATTATTAACAATCCCTTGTTTATAAGATTCAAAGTGAAACCTACTTATGCCCAGACCCCATACAACCATGATGAAGGTTATACAAACAATACATGTTTGCTAAGTTGAAACGACCAAACAAGAATATTTTACATATTCTAATAATGAGAACATGAAAGATGTAGCATAACCTTGATGGAGGCTAACAAGTTATCAAGAAATTGATCTCTAGTTATCATTATTTTGATGGATGGTGTTGAATCATGTTCTTAACTTGTAACTTAAATTAGTGAGGGATCTTTTAATTAGTCCTAAATTTAATTATTAAAGGTCTCCTATACTAGTCTACGTTATACATACATCCTATTCATATCACGATATAAATCCTATACATGTATATGTTTACTAGTCTATGTCATACATACATCACCATTTATATCATACATATAAATCACATGCATGCATAATGTTAACATTTTGGAGATTTTTAGCATTTGATTGCTTAGTTATCTTTCTCTATCTGGTTTTGATGTTGAAAACAATTTGTATCTGAGCAAACACTTTAGTAGTTATTATTTGTTTTACAAGATCAAAGTGCATATGATTCAAGAAATCCATAACTACATTTAGCAATTATTTTATCTTTTATAGGATCTTTTGTAAGTGAAATTCTAGTCAAACTTGATACAAATAAAATTTTGAAAACTGATAAATTGAGGCAGCAATAAATCTCTTAAAGTGATATAAAATCAAATATTTTTCAAACAAGTTTTTAAATGATCTTTTAGAAGTGCAAGTTTTATAAAAATCATTTTACACTTTGTGAATCAATTCACGAATTGATTCATGTTGAAGAACTTGTGAAAATGATTTGAATCAATTTAGTAATAATTCATAAAGAAAAGTTTTGAAAAATGTTTTTACTGAAGGTTAGGAAAATTATCTGAATTGATTCCCTGATTGATTCAAGTCCTGATTTTAGTATACTATGATCTGATTCATGCATTGATTCAAGTCTTGAATTTCTTTATGATATTCATAGATGAATCGATTCACAAATCGATTCATTAGTTAGTAACCACTATGAATCAATTCCTAATAGATTTAAGGACTAAAAATTAGTTATTTTTCAAATATCAGTTATAACAACTATAAATACCCTTCACCCTAATTCAAACCTAACAGTTTTCATAAAAAACACACTTCTTCAAGAGCAAAAATCTCAGAGCTATTCATGCATAACAAGATTCACTACTACCTCACTTTATTTGATCAATTCAAGGATCTTTTATCAAGTTTAAAGAGAATTTTATAGCTAGATGTTTGAGATCTTCATCTCAAATTGGGTATTGTATTTCTTTACCTATTTCTTGATTTTACTTTTAGATTTCTAGGTTAATAGAAATCTGGTTTTTGATTTTAATTTTGTCATTTCTAGGTTGATAGAAATTGGAGATACAAAGGAAAATGTTAATCTTCCCTTTGCATCTTGTTTAGCTATGAGTTGTGAGGTTCATTATAGTTAGTTGAAGATTGCATTAAATTCTTTAAACATCTCTAGGTTATGAGGTTGATCATAGTCTAGTGAGATAGAAGAATTGTTGTATCTAGGTTAGCAAGAGCCTATCTAATTCTTGTGTTTTTATGTTTTATAAGAGCCCAGTGTAAATCTTATTGTATGAACTGACTATTCAAGAGCCCAGTTAAAATCTTGGTATAGTTAATAAAAGAGGTCATTCAGTTAAGGATTGACTCAGTGGATGTAAACTTCATTTATGGTTTCAGGTGAATTTAAATCACTTTAAAAATTGCAGTGTCTTTATTGTTCTTTATAGTTCTTTATATTTCTACGATTTATCCTTACTGTAAGATTATATTATGCAATTAAATTTTACTACATAATTGTGTTTCTGCAATATTAAACTATTTCTATTGCACTCTGATATTCAGATTGATTGTTTAATTGGATCTGCAATATCACATCATATCAAATTAGTTATTCTAATTAAGATCTTGATCACTAAATTAGCTTCCTAATTCAAATACAAAACAAATTTCATTAAGACTTCTACTTTTACAATCCAAAAAGAATCCAAGTTATTTTTCAAGAGAGTGTACAATTTACAAACGTAAAAAGGGTAAGATCATTTTTATTACTCTGATATATATATATACACATATATTTTTTTTAGGACCTACAGTTGGTATCAGAGCTTCTGGCTCTTGATACTCTCTTATTTTCAAAAGAGAAAATGGATCTACTTTTACATTGTTGCCAAAATGTCTTTCTTTATAAAAACCACCTGGTTTTAATGGACATCACTATACATACTGGAAGCAAAAGATCAGAGACTTTATTGAAGTAACAAACATTGATATGTGGGAACTTGTAGAAGATGATTATGATCCACCCCAAACCGTTATGAATGGGATTTTACAACCTGTTGATGGTGGATTTTGGTTCTGTCAGAATCCAGCAAACCTGAGAGGTTCTTCTGGGGCTTAAACTATCTTCTGGTTGAACAAGCAAAGATAAAGAGGAAGATAAGAGGAAGTGTGGGAAAGACACAATATTTTTTAACATGATTCAGGCAAAATCGACCAGCACCGATCCCTACGTCCACGGTAACATTTTATTAATATGGAGAAATTTTAGCAGAGTTACAGTATCTTTGTTTAGGCTTGACCTCTTTTTACAATGATTTCCTTCCTCTTATTTATAGAGGTTAGGGAGGTTACGATTGTAATTACATGATTTGTATTTTTGTTACATCAAAATAAATGTACAAGACAGCCTAAACTTTTGCAAAATGTCTTCTATAGACTGGTGGTTAACTTCTGGAATTTGCTTTCTATGGGTAGGCCCTATGCGCTGCCTCTTGTAAACTGGTCCCACAAACTAAGTTTGAGAGGGTTACTGTTTCATGGTTTCCCTTAGCTGGGTGAGGTGCGATGCCCATGAGCTAGGACATTGTCTAGGTTGTTGTTGGCCTTCGGTCAGTAAGGACAATCTTTACAAGCTCACCTTCGACAATGTGAGATGGTTCTTGTTCCTTAGTGAGTTAGGGCTTCTACCTCATTTTGTGCTTGTGTAGATAGTGATCTGCCGAACTTGACTCTTCTCTCACTTGGCTTGATCTGCCGCTAGGCCTTTGCTAACCCATCTCGCAGAACCAAGAATTACTTATAACATTAAGCCCCTAACTCTCAGCTCACTTCACAAGTTAGAAGTTAAACAGTTTCACTAGTAAAGGGCCTTCTTTATGGATTATCATGCAGTCAAAGTCTTTGATTAGCCTGTCGTTTCATCTAATCCAGGCCATACCTCATGCTATATGTGTCTTAGTACCACGAATGAGTCTACCTCATTTTCTTCCAAGGCCTTTAATGGAAGTGGTTGGAGGTTCTTTTGGATTCTTCGATGAGATCAGGCTACTCTATTTAAAGCATGAAAAGTTCTTCTTCCTTCAGCCATTGAGTGAACTAATGGGTGCTTCAGATGAGCCCCTTATGTTTTTGGTAATTTGGCTTCTGGTGAAGCATTTTGAGGTGTGTATGGTTTGTTGCATGAGGCTATAAGGAGTGGATGGCCTGCTACATGTGACTCTCATGAATAGCTTTTCTTGTTAGTTGTTAGGAAGTCTTGTGCAGACTTTGGGTTATTTCCTCCTAGTGATGTTGAAAGGTTTCGTCCTTCCAGCTATGTCCTCCAACCTCTCAGTCCCAGTGGAAGGGATGAGTTAGGAAAGGAACCATTAGCTGCTGAGGAGCTCACATGATAGCTGGTCCTCCTACTGGTGCTAGCTGTAGTTCATCTTTATGAAAGCAGTCTTCTTTCCAAAATGTAATAGCTGTAGGCTTCTCTTGTTTTGACTTGTATTTTGACTCCTCTGGTGTAAATTTACCTCGTTGAGGCTTTTAATAAACGAAATCTTCATGATTCTTACATGTTTTGAATGTTTAGCACATCACAGATGATAGTATAAATTTCTGCAAATCATAAGAAAATGAGATACTTGAATTAGCCAATCGACCATACTTCTTGGCAGGCAACGAGCTAAGCGTCAAGGTGCCTTGGTGATGAGTAGCACATAGGTTGCATAATAGCTGCGTTTAGGAATAAGTCGCTTAAGAGTTGCAAACATTAGGTCGTATGAGAGCTATGAATATTAGGTTGCATGAAAGCTACAAACATTAGGTCACATGAGAGCTGTGCTTCATGAGCTATGTCACATCAACTTAGTTGCTCAAGAAATGAGTTTATTTTGAGCATCTCCACCCTTCAACTGGACCGAAGGTCATAGTTAGTAATGAATTTGTGGATATTTTTAGCACAACAGCACCTCATACCGAACCAGAGGTCATGGTTAGCAAAGAATCTGTAGATATTTTTTGTGCCACAACGCCTTAATCGGACTAGAGGTCATGGTTGGCAAAGAGTTCTGTGGATATTTTTAGCGCCACAACACCTTAATCAGACTAAAGGTCATGGTTAGCAAAGAATCTGTAGATATTTTTAGTGCCATAGTGCCTCAACTAGACCAAAGGTCATAGTTGGCAAAGAGTCTGTGGATATTTTTAGTGCCACAGCACTTCAACCAGACCAGAGGTCATGATTGGCACAGAATCTGTGGATATTTTTAGTGCCATAATTCCTTAACTAGACTAGAGGTCGTGGTTGGCAAATAGTCTATGGATATTTTTAGTGCCATAGTGCCTCAACTAGACCAGAGGTCGTGGTTAGCAAAAAATCTATGGATATTTTAGTGCCATAGTGCCTCGATTGGACCAGTGATCACGGTTGGCAAAGAGTTCATGCATGATGCTTAAGAAAGTTTATCGCATATGAGCTCAAAGGATTGTGCACATTTGATAGCAAGGAGCAAATTAGATACTGAAATGAAGAGATCATTATAGGGCTAGGCCAATCGGCAAAGTGAAATTTCTTTTAATAGAAATAGAATAGGAAGCTTTAACATTAGCTTCTGAATTATAATACATCATCAATGTATAATTCTGACTAAGCCTCCTTGATTTTGATTGGCATCTCACTGGGGATGCTAAGATCGCTGCCCCGTAAGTCATACCATATACTCTCTTAGGTGGCCTCTCTTGATTAGATCTTCAATTGCATCCCTGAGCTCCTAACAATTTGAAGTACCATGCCCCACCTCATTATGGTAAGCATAGAACTCTTCCCTGTTCCTTTGCCTGAAAAGGACCTTCAAAGGTCTAGGCCTCTCGAAGTCCTCTCGATCCCTCTCTATCATGTATACCCTATCTTGAGAATCTGATAGGACATTGTAATGCTCATGGTGACCTGAGGGTAAAGGGCACTCATCCTTGGCCTTCTTAGACTTTTTCATGATATGTTCACTAGAGTGGTGACCTTGGTCCACATTGCCCCTCTTCTTTTTATAGACAAAGCCATCCTGCTCATCCTTTCGATCAAGCCTACCTGAGTCGAAGGTTTCTTCCCACTTGATCTGTTTGGCAGCTCAATCATAAAACTCGATTAAATTCTTTACTGGGGACTTATACAAACTTTTATATAACTTTTCGTCTTTATAGAGTCTCACAAAGATTGTTGCCAAAATGGTTTCTTCATATGGATTCTCTACTGAGTTGGCTTCGAGTCTAAACCTGGCAATGTAGTCCTTCAACAACTCATGCTTACACTAAAAGATCATGGCGAGGTGACAAGGGGCACAAGTTTCCTCTTCAGCGCTTAGTACTGGCTGATGAGCTTCTACTAACACTTTTCCTAGCTGCATATTAAGCGAGCTGGAAGGCTTCTAAACTAGACCCAAGGTACACCTCCTAGTGTAGCTAGGAAAACTTGACATTTAACCAGAGGATCGATTATTTGCAAATCCATTTGAATCTTGAATGTGTCTAGATGGTTATAAGGATCAGTGTCCTTATTGTACAGTGGAATCGCGGGGACTTTAAGCTTGAGAGGGAGGGGCTGAGTCTCGATCTCTACAGAGAATGGTGACTTGTCCTCAAAGCGAGCTTGATCACTCAGAGCTCAAAGATGTTCCTCTAATTGGTTCATCTTTTGATGCAACTCTTCCAACAATGGGTCCTGTGCCCCAGTTCATTGGCCAGAAGATAACTGATCCTTTTGACACTTTTTCTCATGAGAATAGTGACCTAGAGTTTACTATTGTGAGAAGCAACCCGAAGACTGATTGGCTCTACTCAAACATCTACCTTGCTGCTGTTGGGGAACATTCTCAGGTGGAGTGGTTTCAGCCTTCCTTTGTACACCCTGAGCTTGTGCTAGCATGGTGATTGCCTTAGTCAATTCTATCATCATATTTTCCAATCTTTCCTGACGTTGAAGCTAGGTTTGTGCTTTATTGGGGCCATTAGCACCAGCAGCAGGTTGAAAAGAGCTGGCCAGGGGCAAGCCAGTTGCAACACCTATGACAAGAGCAGTAGACGAGTGTGTTATAGACACATGGCCTTTTAGGGAATCAACCAATACATTTGAAGCTCTGATGGCTTTCCCTCTTGCCATTGCGGCTACGCTAGAAATCAACCAATGTACAAGAAATCAACCAAGGAACAGATGAGTCCCTACAGACGGTGTCAAGATGTTGATGGTGGATTTCGGTTCTATTGAAATCCAGCTAACTTGAGAGGTTCTTTTGGGACTCAAGCTGTCTTTTGGTTGAACAAGCAATGATAAAGAGGAAGATCAGAGGATGGCAAAGACACAGTATTTTTTAACGTGGTTCAGCCAAAATCGAGCAGCACCGGTCTCTACATCCATGGTAGTATGTTATTAATATGGAGAAATTTCATTAGAGTTACAATATCTCCATTTAGGCTTAACCTCTTTTTGCAGTGGTCTCCATCTTCTTATTTATAGAGGCTAGGGAGGTTACAATTATAATTACATGATTTGTATTTCTATTACATCAAAATAAATGTACAAGATAGCCTAGACTACTACAAAATATCTTCTGTAGACTGGTGGCTGACTTCTAAAATTTACTTTTTGTGGATGGGCCCTATATACTGCCTCTTACAGACTGGTCCCATAATCTAAGTTTGAGAGGGTCACTATTTCATGGTTTCCCTCAGTGAGCCTTTAGCTAGGTGAGGTGTGATGTCCATGAGCTGGGACACTGTCTAGGTCGTTGCTGGCCTTCGGTCGGCAAGAACAATCTTTACGAGCTCGCCTTCGACAATGCGAGTAGGATCTCGTTCCTTAGCGAGCTGGGGCTTCTGCCTCGTTTTGTGCTTGTGTAGATAGTGATCTATCAAACTTGGCTCTTTTCTCACTTGGCCTAATCTACCACTGGGCCTTTGCCAACCCATCTCGTAGAACCAGGAATTACTCATAACATAACCTAAATCAAAGTCTTCATGGATTGAAGAGGAAAAGAAGAGACACCTCCTTGCCTCTAAGGTTAAATGGATTATCACCAACTCTTTGTCCCTTAATGAATATGAAAGGATTTCAAACTGCACAATAACAAAATAGATTTGGGATACCTTAGAAGTAGCACATGTTGGAACTACTCAGGTTAAGGCATCTAAAGTACATGTCTTAGTGTCTAAGTATGAAATGTTTAAGATGGAAGAGGGTGAATCAATTAAAGATCTTATTCAAAGGTTCACTACCATAACTAACTAACTATTGTTACTTGGAAGAAAATTTGAAAATGTAGATTTGGTACACAAAGTTCTAAGACCACTCATTGAAGAATGGCAACTAAAGGTGACTGCTATAAAGGAATCACTCAAGATGGGTATGCAAATTATATAGGAGCTCTAAAAGAATGGAGATGACAAAAGAAAGAAAAATCTAGCACTCAAGGCTATAAAAATATCTGATGAGGAAGAATCAGATAGTGATCTAGATATAAGTGATAAAGAAGATATGGCTTTGCTAAGCAAGAAGCTACAAAGGACTCTTAGAGAAAAGTGGGAAAATAGTACCACAAAGGAAAAATTAGAACAAAGTTGATCAAGAAAACATTGGTGTTAGCACAACTCCTACCTATTTTGAATGCAAAAAGTTTGGCCACATTAAACCAGATTGCCAGTCTACTTATAAAGACAACTTGAGAATGAAAGGAGAAAAAGAAAACTATCCTATAAGAAGGTTGATCTAGCCATTTGGGTAAATGAGCATATTGATTCAAAAGATAAAGAGAAAGAAGAAGAAGCCTTTCTCTGTCTCATGGCAAGACTTGATGACAATGAGGTATCTGGTAATGAGTTTTTCTTCTACTCTAAGGATGAACTTAATTTTGATAATAGAATTTTCTACAGTTCTAGTGAAAATGAGAATGATGATGAAAGTGATGAAGAAATAGATGATATATGCATTGAGTTATATGATTCTTTACTGAAAGCTAAAAATGAATTAAAGCATGCTAAAAGCGAAAATGATAGCTTGCTAAAGAAAATCAGTAAATTGGAAAAGGAAAATATTGATCTAAATATCCTAGTAGAAAAGTTGTTGAGTGAGAGTAAAGCATGTGATCAATGTGAAATTTATAAGTCTGAAATAGATAAATTGACCATAGCTTTACTAGGATTCACAAATAGTGAGAAAAAACTCAACAACATGCTAAAAAGTCAAAAGAACTTTCATAATAAGTCTAGCTTAGGATATAGACAACATAGGAAATAGAAGTCAAATAGAAACCCTAGACATATTACATGTTTCTGTTGCAACCATAAAGCACACCATATTGAACACTGTCGATATAGAAATGGTACCTATGAGCTAAAGCCAAATGAAAAGTTAGTTTGGTTACCAAAGGCATCAAATTCTAATAGAAATGTTGTTGTATTAATTAACAAAATTGGACATAAACTAGTTGGGTACCAGCAAAGCAAGTATAGATTTTATTTTGCAGGTTTATGTGGGAGAAATAAAAGCAACTGCTATCTAAGGAAGCAACTCATGATTTTTGAATAAAAGTTACTCTCCCCACAAGACAAATAAAGCATAATCCTCCATTATCAATAAATTTCATATCTTTTCATCTTTAAATGCTTAATTGATTTGTATATTATAATTACTAGTTTAGGCATCAAAGATACTTTTAAGGTTGTTTTGTAGGTACATGGAGAGAAAATTGAGTTTTCAATGGTTTTGAGGTGTTTATTGTTATTTTAAGTGATTAGGAAAACACTTAGAAAATAAAACTTTAGAAAAACTGAATTCAGGATTCCCTAAATCAATTCAGTAATCGATTCGAATTTATCCAAGATTTGTTTGAATTTTTGAATCAATTCACTTCTTGAAAATATGCATTATGAATCAATTCCTAAATCGATTCATAAGATTCTTTAATGTTTCAAGAAGACTCAAAATTTTCTAAAATTTTTCTAAGAACCTGGATGAATCGATTCCAGATTCAATTCGTACATGAACGCTATATCCAAATAGATTCATACTTAAATTTTTTGCCCTTTGAATCGATTCAAAGTGTGATCCTCTATATATTGAATCAATTTTCAAATTCATTCATGCTAACTCTCTCAGCCTAAAATCGAAACTCTCTTAAATTGTTTTAACCAGATCTTGATCTTTACACACTCTTTACATAAATTTCTTTCATAAAACCCTTACAAACATCCATTCTAACAATTCTATCCAATTGATTTCAACAAATCCCCCAAAAATAAAAAATCTCCAATTTTACCCAAAAACCCTAACTGTTCAAATTTTCAAAAATTTTCAGAAATCCAACAATGGCCAAAAGGATCAAATTTCCTGCTAAAAGAAAGGAAAATACTCCAGCACAACCTTCAACCCCAGTAGCAGAGAAATCACTCTTCCAATCATCAAATGAGTACACTGCCTATCTTCAACTTGCAAATTGAAAGGTAGAACCATTAAAATGCTTTGATCATCAGTTACTGCAGTCTACTTATTTCCTGGTTTTTAACTAAGTACAGATTAGACAAATTTTTTACTTTTAAGGGAAATAACTACCCTAGATTAGTCAAGATATTTTATGCAAACCTTGTTGATGCTAATGAAAAACTTTCATGTTATATGATGCATAAGCATGTAGTTATAGATTCACAATTTTTGGCAAATGAATTTGGCATGGATAATAATCAACCAAAGCTTACTATAGGACATTTTACTGAATATAACAGGGAATTAGTTATTAGGATGCTTTTTCCTTATTCCACCCCAAAGGATGGAAGTGGAAAATTGCTCATTATTGGTGAAGATAGGGTCTTGCATTATGCTTTATATAAAGTGATTTTGCCAAGAATTACAAATTTTATTCAAATTGTGGAGGATGAACTCTTTTTTATGTGGGTTATTAAAAATCAATTTGATTTTAATATGCCCTAATATATTTTAAAACATATGGTTAAATGTTTTAAAAGAATAGACATTGGCTACCTCCCATATGGCATGATCCTTTCTCTTATTTTTACAAAATTCAAGCTCAAACTTTCTGATGAAATTTTAGTTTTTCCACTAAACCCAACAACCGTGATTAGCACTTCACATTTTCATAAAATGGGACTAGAATAAAATGATGAGGGAAAATGGACTAAGAAAAGGTCAAAAACCCTTCAAACAAATAGAGAAGCCACAAGCTTAGTAGCTGGGTTATCCAGTGAAGTTGAAGGAAGGATAATTGAACTTATTGAAAGAATGCATAAGCATATGACTGACTAAATGAATAAAATAATAGACAAACAAGAAAATTGGTTTGAGTTAATGGAAGACTGCTTATCTTACATGGAATTTGAAAACTGAAAACCAGCTACCCAAGTAAATGAGTGGTTCAGTTTTATGGAAACTTAATTGCATGAAATCACATAGCAAATGTAGGAACAAGAAGAAGAGGCTATACTTCAATGGATGGATGATCAAGACCTTCCATAAGAATAGTTTGCTGTGTATATGTGTTGTCTACTGTTACCCATAGTCTCTTATCCTTTGTTCTATTGTTATTTTACTGTTTTAGTTTGTATTTTGACTTATTGATGCTGATCCTGGTCTGTATTCATTATTTTGGATGATATATATTTTGGATTCTAATTATACATTTGATTTAGTACTCATTATTGGTTCTAGATTTTGAAATGTTGACTGAATATTGAATTTTGATTAATTTCTGACTAAATTTTAGTATATATGAACTATTCTATTCTAATCTAATTTCTTTCTATTCTAATATTTTTGTTACATTTTTTTAAAGATGTATTATTGCCTTTTTGTTGTACCAAATGTGGGAGAAATAAAGATTTTAGATAAGAATTTTTTAAAAAAAGGAGAAATAAAGATTTTAGATAAGAATTTTAGAAAAAGGGATTTTCAAAAGGAGATATTAATCTCAATTAAAAAGGGGGAGATATGAATAAAAAGAGATATGGAAAGATTGGAAAGATATAATAAAGAAGTATGATATATGAACAAAAGTCATTATGAAAAGGGAAGAGTAAAAATAAAAAAAATAAGATTTTATCAAAATTTATTTCTAAATTGTTTTATTAAACTTTGATCCTAAATTTTCATACTTATCTAAAATTATTTGTCACCATAAAAAAAGGGGAGATTGTTAACATTTTGGAGATTTTTAGCATTTGATTGCTTTGTTATCTTTCTCTATTTGGTCTTGATATTGAAAATAATTTGTATTTGATCAAATACTTTAGTGGTTATTATTTGTTTTGCAGGATCAAAGTGCATATAATCTAAGAGATTCATAACTACATTTAGCAATTATTTTATCTTTTATAGGATCTTTTGTAAGTGAAATTCTAGTCAAACTTTATAAAAATAAAATTCTAAAAACTAATAAATTGAGGTAGCAATAAATCTCTTGAAGTGATATAAAATCAAATATTTTTGAAACAAGGTTTTAAATGATCTTTTACAAGTGCAAGTTTTATAAAAACTATTTTACACTTTGTGAATCGATTCATGTTAAAGAACTTGTGAAAATGATTCAAATCGATTTAGTAATTGATTCATGAAGAAAAGTTTTGAAAAATATTTTTACCAAGGGTTAGGAAAATTATTTGAATCAATTCCTTAATTGATTCAAGTCTTGAATTTCTTTATGATATTTATAGATGAACTGATTCACAAATTGATTCATTAGTTATTAACCACTATGAATCGATTCTCTAATCGATTCAAGGATTGAAAATTAGTTATTTTTCAAATGTTAATTACAATAACTATAAATACCCCTAACCCTAATTCAAACCTAATAGTTTTCATAAAAAACACACTTCTTCAAGAGCAAAAATCTTAGAACTATTCATGCTTAACAAGATTCATTATTACCTCACTTTATCTTATCAATTCAAGGATCTTTTATCACGTCTAAAGAGAATTTTATAGCTAGATGTTTAAGATCTTCATCTCAAACTGGGTATTGTATTTCTTTACCTATTTCTTGATTTTACTTTTAGATTTCTAGGTTAATAGCAATCTGGTTTTTTATTTTAATTTTGTCATTTCTAGGTTGATAGAAATTGGAGATACAAAGGAAAATGTTGATCTTCCTTTTGCATCTTGTTTAGCTATGAGGTTGATTATAGTTAGTTAAAGATTGCATTGAATTCTTTGTACATCTCTAGGTTATGAGGTTGATCATAGTCTGATGAGATAGAAGAATTGTTATATCTAGGTTAGTAAGAGCCTATCTAATTCTTATGTTTTTAGGTTTTACAAGAGTCCAATGTAAATCTTGTTGTATGAATTGGCTATTCAGGTGCTTAGTAAAAATCTTATTATAGTTAATAAAAGAGGACATCTAGTCAAGGATTGACTAGTGGATGTAAGCTTCATCTGCAATTTTAGGTGAAGTTGAACCACTTTAAAAATTACAGTGTCTTTGTTGTTCTTTACAGTTCTTTATATTTTTGCAATTTATCCTTAATGCAAGATTGTATTCTACAATTAAACTTTACTGCATAATTGTGTTTCTGCAATACAAAAACTATTTTAGCAATAAACTATTTCTATTGCACTCTAATATTTAGATTGATTGTTTAATTGGATTTGCAATATCACATCATATCAAATTAGTTATTCCAATTAAGATCTTGATTACCAAATAAGCTTCCTAATTCAAATGCAAAAACAATTTCATTAAGACTTCTGCTTTTACAATCCAAAAAGAATCCAGGGTACTTTTAAAGAGAGTATACAATTTATAAATGTAAAAAAGGCAAATATTGTTTTTATTACTTTGATATATATATATATATATATATATTTTCAAGACCCACATATAACATATATGGGATGATTATGGACTAATTCAAATTATTTCCTTAAGCTAAAAAAGGGAAGAATCTTTATGTAATGCACCTCTTGCCATTCATCTTGCACTTGGGCAACTCCTTCTTCAAAAAGAAAAATAAAACTCTTTAATTTCTATCATATGTAACAAATTACATCTTATAGAAGAAACCTTAAGGTACATTTGATAAGAATGAGATGAGGAAGAGAATTTTACATTCAGAAGTAGAGAAGAAGGTATGACACACATGCCCTATTTAATAAAAAAAATTTGAAAATAGAATATACATTATATTTATAAAAACCTTTGGTCCATAATCATCCTTTCATGCATTCAAGTATATATAAGGCATATAAGACAAGAAAATATAGAACATTAACTATTTAATTCAAATTATGGTGATGCATGTCTCAAGTTATTTGACTAACCTTTAATCTAAATAAGTTGACTAATTTGATTCTATCATCAAATATCACAATCAATATATTATAGAAACTAATCATAATTAATTGCAAAATGGATCAATTAGTCAATGCCATGATACTTTCTAAGACATTGGAATTAAGTAAATAAAATAAAGAAAAGTTTCCAAAATTATTTCTGTTAGGTTTGCTTGGCCTAAGGGGGCACCAAAGAGCTATAAATTTCAAAAATTTTTCTCCCCTTTGGCTGAGCAAATCTCCCATAGATTCACTAGTTTGAGGTCTCAAAGCATCCTAGATCAAATCTAGAGTGAAGGTA
>JANHAO010010714.1:0-17469 GCA_026873985.1 Saraca asoca | reverse complement strand
TTGTTTCTTCTATGAAGTAGTTTTAGGAATTAATTGGAATCTTTTAATTTCCTTATTGGTTCCCAAGAAAAAATATAAGAAAAAAAAGGGCCTGAAACTTTTAAGTAAATTACCATCTAATTCTTTATCTATTTATTATCCTAATTAGTTATGCTTTCTCTGTATATTGATTTTAGAAAAACAACTTTGTATAAAAAAATTTGAAAATATGTTAAAACAAAAAACTAGTTACTAATATTTAAATAGAAAAAGTCATAACTAAATATAAGTTTTAAAAATTTTGTGATTTAATATAATATTCATATTTTTTAAATATATTTAATCTAGTTAGATTACCTTCCATATGATATTAATGCATAATACGGATTAATGACAGCATCAATTGAACAAGATAAAAAAAACACACATTCTTCTTCTTATTCCAAATCTAGCAAAAAAAAAAAAAAATCTATTATGATTATATGCGTATACATATATGCACTAGATTTATTAGTATTTTGTATTATAAATTGTTAAAATTATCTGATATGAAAGAATAAGTAATTGAGAAAATTATTTTAAAATTTAAATTAAAGAATAAATTAATAAAAATTAAACTGTCTTAAATAAGATATGTGTATATAAGGAGGTAGTAGAATAACTGAGAATAATAATTAATATTAATTTTTTTATTTTATATTATTTAGTATTTAATTTCAATTAGGACTATTATTTAATATTATATTAATATATAAATTTTAATAATTAAAATTATAATTTTAATATATATACATACATACTAATTAATTAATTATATATTATTTATTATATATTACTAGGCTAACGGGTTAATCTATCGAGCTAATCCAATAGTCCAATAGAACTAGGTTAATAGACCAACTCAATAATCTGACGAGTTAACATTTATCAGTCCTAGGCACTTGTCGGATTGGGTTATTGCGGACCAATTCCTCACTAAGTTGAGCCACTATTATTATTTTTCATACCAGTCCCAGTCTCAGTCCCAGGCCAAGTAAAATTATATCAGACCCAGACTAACCCATTAAACCCAACCTATTTTTACACCTCCACCCTCTGTTTGGACAAAATGATTCCAACACCACCATTCTGCGAATCCGACAAGATCAAACTGTACTCTTCTGACCTCAAAAGTTGTTCAAATTAGTACGAATTACACGTAAAATTCACAACTCTCACAAATATCTTGCTAACAAGTTGGTTATAATTTGTTGCGCATATAAAAAAAATGTATTAGTATTGCATGGTTGGGATTTCAAGGGTTTGGAGGTATAAATATATTGACGAAATTAACTTGGTTGTTGTGTGCTAAGCAATAAACACCTTTAATAAAAATTGTAAAGTAGAGCCAAAAAAAAAAAAAAAACAAGAGGTCAAAAGATCCTAAGTATTGGAAAAAAAATGAAGAAAGAAAAACAAAAAAAAGTAATAAATAAGATGCAGGAAGAAACAAATAATTTTGAGGCATATATAATACTTTTCTAAAGGCTTTTATATCCTATATATAACAAAACTCAAAACTCTCCGATCTAAAGTAATGAAAATAGTTTAGTGGAAAGTCCTATTCATAATTGTTAAACATATATAACTTCTCATGAGACAATTGTTAAAAACAATAATGTCTTTTCAAAATTTTAAATTTTAAAACAATAATAAAAGGAAACCGTTTGTTCACCAATTCAAATTCAAGAGTTCATCTTCGAATCTTACTGTATATAAGATTATTAAGGAAAGTTCACAAGCAAAATCACTAAGGGTTTTCATTTATATACTCTTTAAGACCAGCTTTTCTAGGCAATGTAAGACTTGAAATGTCACAAACATTCATAAACTACTAACAATCTCCCACTAGTTTGGAATGTTAGTGTTTATACATAACTTTTTTACAGAAACAAGTATTATACATACAAGAATATATCTCTTAATTTAAACATTCAGCTAGAGGTTTATAATTGGTTTAGCATTAGTATGGCCATGAGCTTATCTATTCTTTATAAATATTTATAAGAGAAATCCCAATTCTTTTGTTGAAGTGATACCTCTATAATGTTTGTAAATGTAGAGTTTCATTTATGTCTCTATTGCTTTAGACATTTAATTAGTAATTCAACTATGAGTCCAAAACTCATACAACTATTTATACACAATGGACAACACTAGTTAATTTTAAACATGTAGAATGAGTTTGCTAGTGTTAGCAGACACATATTAATAACTTGTTATTATCCGTTAGACTTTGTAATTAGAGGTTACTAATTCAAAGTTAGGTTCCTATTACTGGTGTCTAATTTGAAGGGCTTTAGACCCATTCCTAAAAGAAAAACTTTTCATCATCAACTCTATAATGAGCCTTTTATTATTTGGATCCACCAAATTTATACCAGTTTCATATGGCTTTGTCTTTATACCATCACAAATCAAATATCAAATATATTTAACTCACTAGTATGTCTAGACTTTACCATGGTAAAATTCTCAATTCTCTACACACGTAGTAGTTTCAATGACATAGTACAAAAATATGATCGATTTTAGTTATGGCCACAACTTTGTTCATTTATATAATCTTAATCATTTTCCTCTTTGTCTACTGCTTATCAGTTTTCAAACTCAATTTTCATAAAGAAAAGAGGTTCATATGTCCATTCTTGGAATGACTCATCTCATAGATAATTTTGTGTCTCTATCATTAGTTAATTATCCAACTGGTATTTATGTTTCCATCCCACAAATATTGAAATTATACAATTCCAACTATATGAATATTTAAAATTATCAGTATTTGGAACATTTATGCTTCTTTGGAAATTTGCAAACAATAGAAGCATTTGTATACTGATAACAAGTACATATAAATGTGATGCCAATTAATAATGTAGAGATCAGTCAAATGATAACCTACAAGCATAAGAAAGTCAGCCGTACACGACAAAAATCGTCTGCCAAGTATGCTCTGATGCTTAAGTTAGTATTTGAGCATAGTTTTGTTAAATATGTAAAAGATTATCTAAGAAGAGGAATGCCTATGGGTATATATAGGTGTAGAGATCAGCCAAATGGTAACCTATAAACACAAAAAAGTTAGCTATACATGATGGAAGTGATCTGCCAAGCACGCTCCAATCCTTAATTCAGTATTTGAATAGAGGTTCATTAAGTATGTAAGAGATTATTTAAGAAGAGGAATACCTATGAGTATATATAAGTGTTGAACATGCCAATTAGCATATTTTTAGGTGAATGAGTTATTATCATGTATCTGCAATGCATTAGTGACATTAGCACGAATCTTGCTATACGATTGCTGGTATCATGTTGTTCATGCAGACTTAATCAGGCTTTTTGTCTCGAATTGGTTAAGTGAATGGTTCATGAATTTCTTGGCTGATAAGCCTACATCCTAGACCATTTAATCAAGAGGAGTAGTTGATTGGTAGGAGGTAGTCTGTGTCAAATGCTTATTCTTTATTAAGACTTAGCTGATTGAACATTGGTCGGATGATCGAAAACCACTGGCCATTTTGGGCTGTGTCATATACAATCATCAGTGGCATCAACTTGATCAATTTAAACAGTTGATTAAATAAGAAGCTTAACATTGTGTGAAACACTTACAAGGGGGATTCTTATCTCTAAGAAATAAAC
This sequence comes from Saraca asoca, assembly GCA_026873985.1. NCBI lineage: Eukaryota > Viridiplantae > Streptophyta > Magnoliopsida > Fabales > Fabaceae > Saraca > Saraca asoca. Next base: position 13,806 of record JANHAO010010714.1, on the reverse strand, counting down.
TTATGAAAGATATTCCCAATTTTAGCAAACTAGTTTTTAATAATTTTTTACTCTATTTGTAAAATCAAATAATTTCTCAAAAAAAGAGATAACTTCATGGATAACCCCCACTATGCCTTTACACTTTTATAATGAAATAATTCTATGAATAATCTCCATTATGCCTTTACACTTTTAATACCTAAGATAACATTTACTTTACCAAAATCATATTTTGAAGGTAAGATGTTTCTTAACATCATTCACACAAAATAAATTTGTTACAATAACTAATATGTATATACTTTACACACAAATATAATTAATTCCATAATGCTTGTTCACATATAGAATAAATATAATTCTTATGTGGGCTTCAATATAAAATTAGACTTATCTTATGTCATTCTTTATTGCCTCAAAAGAATCATATAAAATATATCATGTTCATAGACTTTCCTTTTATGTCTCAAGAATAACAAATTATATCCATGTTATTTTGTCAAATCTAATTTAACTATTTTTTAAATAGTATTTTCTTTCTAGATTTCATGTAACTTATGAGATATCATGTGATACCATATAATTTATCTAATTCATTATCACTAAATTAGATACAAAACTTCTTTATAAATTCTTTAATTCATAATTTCATACTTTAGACAATTCAAGAGTTAAACAAAAGTATGTAATACCTTGCAACCCATTATTGGTGGAAATGTTTATCGTCCTTCATGTGCATCCATCTTTCCAAACTGTTTTGACTAAGACTTGAAAAGTAACATAAAAAATCAAGCATTCCCTACTTTCATTTTGTCAGAATAAAAATGATTATAATTTATTTTTTCAAATAAAGCAAACTCAATATTTCAAAATGGAAAATTGATGCAACATGTTTATTAAACACAAGAATTGACTAAATTGCTGAATCTCTGTGTCTTTCAAACATAAAATGACATGTCTCTCAAATATGAATAATCATATCCCTTACACATGAATCATCATCTCTTTTAGTCATGAGCTTCCGTGTTTTGCACATGAACCATTATGTTTTTTGTACATGGCCATTATGACTATTAAATAGGAACATCACTTCTCTTGATCATGAACCATAATGTCTATTGAACATGAACTATCATATAACTTGATCATGAACCATTATATCTTTTGCACCTAAATTATCATGCCGTTTAAACATGATCCATTGTGTTTCTTGATTGTAAATCATCGTGTCTCTTACGCACGAACCATTATGTCTATTAAATATGAACTATCATGTCTTTTGTACACGAACCATCATGTTACTTGTACATAAACTATAATGTCTATTAAACATGAATCATTATGTTTCTTGATCATAGACTATCATGTCTTTCATACATGAACCATTATGTCTATTATAGATCAACTATCAAGTCTCCTATATATAAAATCATCATCTTTTGATCCTGAACTATCATGTTTGTTACATATGAATGATCATGTTTATATATCATGAACCATCATATTTCTTAATTATGAACTGACATGTCTTTTGATATGAATAAACATATTTTTTCATTATATATAACTATCGAATAATTAGTATGAGTGTCTTGATCTTTCAATCGAAAGACTTACACATACTAATTTAAATGATTGCATTCGATATAAAATTATAAAATCAGACTTAACCAGAAATTATCAATAAAGAAATAAGATTTGATTTTCCTTAGAAGTCTAATAAACTTTCACCGATAAAAGAAAATATTAGAATATGTTAATGCTTTAATAGTCCCAACCTTTGTGAAATTTTCTAAAGTATATTTTTTCATTGGAACTTTAAAGAGTAAAAGCAATAATATAATTAACTTTAATTATAAATTCAAATAAACAAGAAAGGACAAACTATTTTAAAAGACGATGATTCCATCTTTCTTTGCTATAGTTTTGGATTGATCATATTGCACAATTGCTTCCTTATGCTATGAATGGTCCAACCATTAACATGTCCTGTTTGATATTGACATGTGTTATTTTATCATGTTTCTCATAGTTTGTAACTGTCTAAAATCTTTCTTCATCATAAATCAAATTGTCTAAACTCCATCTTATTCAAACATGTGCTTCAAATATTATTGTCATAAAAGCCTTTAGATTGTTAGAAAAAAAATGAAGATAGAGTGACAAGAAAATAGTAATAAATAAGATGGAAGAAGAAAGAAATAGTTCTAAGGTTTATATTACACTTTTCTAAAGGCCTTTATGCCCCCAAGATACAACAAAACTCAAAATTCTCTAATTTGAAGTGGTGAAAATAGTTTAGTAGAAAATCCTATTTATAATTGTTTGAACAAATATAACTTTTCATGAGATAACTATTAGAAACAGTTATGCCTTTTTAGAATTTTAAATTCTAAAACAATAATAAAAAGAAACCATTTGTTCATCAATTTAAATCCAAGAGTCCATTTTTGACTCTTATTGTATATAAGATTATTTGGAAAAGTCCACAAACAAACCATCTAAAAGTTTTCATTTATATACCTTATAAAACTGGCTTTTCTAGGCAATGTAGGACTTGAAAAGTCACCAACATTCATAAACTACCAACACTAAGGGATCTAAGTTTAAGGTGTTCTCTATGTCTAGGTTCATTTAGAGGTTCAAGTGAGTCAACCCAGAGGTTTAGGGAGGTTTGATGTTTCCAAAGGTCTCTAATGACTATTAGGTGTCATTGAGATTTGATGAAGGTGAGAGTGGGGATCCTATTTATAAGGTCCTAGTCATTTATGGGCATTTATGAAAGTAGAGTAACGGTCTCTTAATGAAGCTTGTAGTTATGGGAGATAATGGAAGAGTGTTGGAGGAAGTTTGGGGCTAATAAAAAGTTTAAAGAAGGTATTTATGTGATAAGGCATTTAAGGTATTTAAAGCAGACTAAATTAGTGGGATATTCTATGGGTTAGACTTTTAGAAGCTTAGAGTACTAGGAGAGTGATGTTCCTAAGGAAGTTCTAAGAAAGGAAATTACATCTCTTAGGGAAAGGTCAAAGTTCTACAGAAGCCTTAGTTAGCCAGGATGTTCCCTTACTTGTCCTTGCTTCAGGGATTTATGAGCGAGAAGTTAAGCGTGAATGCTCACTTCTCTATGCTTTCACAAATGCAACTTACTCCAATCCTATCACCTTACATTCATAAAAAGTTCTTAGAGAGCTTGGTGGGGAGGACGATATTTGTTTCCACAGTCCAAGTCAGTCATTGCCCTAACTGAAAGCACCATTAGTTGATACAATGCCTTTGTGTCATCCTATTAGTTTAGAATTGCATGACATGTCACAAGTACCCTGGCACAGGGGCCATCTGTGTGTTTTGGTCATGAGATTGAGGGAGTTTAGTTTTTTATGATAATAGCTGGTCTAAAGACAGAGAGAGTGGAAAGAAGCATGGTTGTAGGAGTTGATTGTAGTAACTGCTCTAAAGATTGAGAAAGTGAAAAATGGCTTAACTATAGAAGTTGATTGCAATAGCTAATGTGGAAATTGAGAGAGTGAGAAGTAGTTTAGCTATAGAATCTTAGCATAGAGGTGGACAATTGACCTTGTATTAGTAAAACAATGAGTATGCCATGTATGCAAGCAGAGTGAATAAGCTTCATGCTGATTGCTTGAGTCATGAGTAACGTTTTATGATCTAGATGATAGAGGCTTAAGCCTTAATATACTCATATTATAGTTAGATTAGGAGGCTTAGAAGATTCGTGCTGCCAAGAAATTATTGGAGTTTTAGCCTGAATGTCTCTGTTAATGAATATGCCTTTTGTTGGGACCTGTGAATTATATATTGCTTTTATTTGGATTGATTTGTCTTAGGTTATGCAAATCTCCATAGGAGTAAGTGTATATTTTTATAAAAGTTTTTTTTTATATTTTTTGTAATTTTTTTAATAATTATAACTTTTATATAAAAATAACAAAATCTTTAGAGAATTTTTTATAAAAATTTGAATGAGTTAGTTGTACCTTTTTATATATTTATTACATATAAAATTTATACACACTTGCAATTTTTTATAAAGAAAATTATAAATTTTATTTAAAAAGTTATAAGCTTTATATAAATTTTTATAAAAATTCAAAAAAATTTAATTAGAAAGTATTACCGAGGGTAATTTGAATAAATTATTATGCAGTGACTTCTGTTTCATTGCCTGAGATTTAGAATTTAAACCTCACCCCCTACGTATAAAAGAATGTTAACTTCCATGTTGAACGTGAAAATAATATTTGTGTAATTTTTTTTAGGATTTTATTTCAATATAATTTTGAATAAAATTGTATACTTTTATAGAAAAAAGTTGTAAATCTTTAAGGTGTGGGAGTGTAACTTTTTCTATTAAAGGTTATAATTATTTTCTAAAAAATTTTAATTTTATTAATTATAGTTACAATAAAAAATATTTGAAGTATTATGAAAAAAGATAAAATTTTATTAAAAAAACAGCTTCCAATAAAAAAATTGTAAGAGGTCGTATTGGTACTATATCTTTTTTAATGTAGTACTAAAACATGACTTTTTTATTTTAAAAAATTGTAACTTAATTTTACATAAGAAAAGTTGAAAGTTTTAAAGAATTTTTGTGATGTGATTTTTGTTAATAATATTGATCTTTTATGTAATATTTGTATAAAATTATAACTTATTTGTATAAAAAATAAAATTATATAAACATAAATATAACCCTTATAATAACTTTGAAAATATTTATAATAATTCTAAAAATGGAAGTAAACCTCCGCTTGTTTGGTGGAGGCATCATAACCGCTTGTTTGGTGGAGGCACCGTTATGATGTTTGGACAAAATGATTCCCACACCACCAGTGGTGTCCAACTCCAAGCCAGTCCCTCTGTCTGGACCAAATGATTCCAACGCCACCTGGCTGCGAATCCTACAAGATCAAACCGTACTTTTCTGATCTCAAAAGTTGTAAAAATTAGTACGAAAAAAAGGTTACACGTAAAATTCACAACTCTCACAATTATCTTGATAATAAGTTGGTTATGATCTGATACGTATATGAAAAAAAAAAATGTGTTAGCATTTTAAGGTTGGGATTTCAAAGATGTGAAGGTATAAGAACAATAAGGAAGTTAATTTATAAAGATGGTTATTGTGTGTTAAGGAATAGACATTTTTAATAAAAGTTGTTGAATAGAGCCAAAAAAAAAAAGGGGGGGGGGTCCGAAGATGCTAAGTGTAAAAAAAAATATAGAGATAGGGTGATAAAAAAAAGTAATAAATAAAATGAAGAAAGAAAGAAACAACTTTGAAACATATATTACACTTTTTTAAAGGTTTTTATGCCTTATGATATAATAAAATTCAAAATTCTCTAATATGAAGTAGTGAAGATAGTTTAATAGAAAATCCTACTTATAATTGTTAAACACACGTAATTTCTCATGAGACAATTTTTAGAAATAGTCATGCGTTTTTAGAATTTTAAATTTTAAAACAATAATAAGAGAAAATTATTTGTTCATTAATTTAAATTCAAGAATTTATCTTTGAATCTTACTGTATATAAGATTATTAAGGAAAGTTCACAAGCAAAATTACTAAGGGTTTTCATTTATATACTCTTTAAGACTAACTTTTTTAGGTAATGTAGGACTTGAAAAGCCACAAACATTCATAAACTATCAACAATTCTCAACCAGTTTGGAATGTTGATTTTTATACTTTTTATAGAAACAAATATTATGCATACAAGAAGTTATTTCTCGATTTGAATATTCAATTAGTGTATATATCTTAAAATTCTAATCAAATTGAAGGTGTCCACAGATTAAACCTTAACTCCTAATGTTAAAATTGAAGATGTAATACACATAATATTATTTAATTTTAGTTAGAGGTTTATAACTGATTTAATACTATTGTGGCCACATGTTTACCTATTCTTTATAAACATTTATAAGAGAGATCCCAATTCTCTTGTTGAAGTGACACCACTTCGTTGTTTATAAATGTGAAGTTTCATTTATGTCTTGATTACTTTAGACATTTAATTAATAACTCAACTATGAATCTAAAACTTATACAACTATTTATACATAATGCATAACACTAGTTAATTTTAAACATGTAAAAGGAGAATGCCAGTGTTAGCAAACACATTTTTATAACTTATTATTACCCATTAAAGCTTGTAATTAGAGGTTACTAATTCAAAGTTGGGTTTCTAGCATTTGTGTTTAATATGAAGGGCTTTAGATCTATTCCCAAAAGAAAAACTTTTCATTATCAACTCTTTAATAAGCATTTTGTTATTCAGATCCACTAAGTTTATACTGGTTTCATATGACCTTGTGATTATACTATCACAACTCAAATATCAAATATATTTACCTAACTTGTATGTTTAGACTTTACCATGGTAAAATTCTCAATCCTCTAGACACATATTAGTTTTAATGATACAGTACAAAGATATGGTTGATTTTGGTTGTGGCCACAATTCTTTTCATTTATATAATCTCAATCATTTTCTTCTTTGTCTATTGCTCATCAGTTTTCAAACTCAATTTTCACAAAGAAATGAGTATCTTACACCAATTCTTGAATGACTCATCTTATAGATAATTTTGTGTCTCTATCACTGGTTAATTATCCAACTAGTATATGTGTTTCCATCCTGCAAGTACTAAAATTATAAAATTCTAACTTTATAAATCTTTAAGATTATCAATATTTGGAACATTTATGTTTCTTTGGAAATTTGCAAACAATATAAGCATTCATATACTCATAACGAGTACATATACTAAAACCTACTCAAAGTAGTGCTGGCTTGTGGTGTAGAGATTGGCCAAATGGTAACCTATAAGCACAAGAAAGTCAACTATACATGATGAAAGTGGTTTGCCAAGCACGCACTGATGCTTAAGTTATTATTTGAGTAGAGTTTCATTAAGTATGTAAGAGATTATTTAAGAAAAGGAATACCTATGGGTATATATAGATATAGAGACTAGCCAAATGGTAACTTACAAGCACAAGCACGATGGAAGTGGTCCGCTAAGCACACTCCAATACTTAAGTTTGTATTTGAGCAGAGTTTCATTAAGTACATAAGAGATTATTTAAGAAGAGGAATATTTATGAGTATATATAGGTGTCGAACATGCCAATTAAAGTGTTTTTGGACTATCATTAAAGTGGTTTTGGGCAAATAAATTATTATCACATGTCTACAATGCATTAGTGATATTAGTGAGAATCTCGTTATATGGTTGCTGGTGCCACGTTGTTCATATAGGTTTGATCATGTCTTTTGTCCTGCACTGGTTGAGTGGTTAGTTCACAAAGTTCTTGGCTGATAAGCCTACACCCTAGGTTGTTTGATGTAAGAGACAGTTTCTGTGAAATATTGATTCTTCACTAAGCCTTATCCAATCGACCATTGGTCGGACGATTGAAGACCACTGGCCATTTTGGGTTGTGTCATATATAATCATCAATGACATCAACTTGATCAATTTAAACAGTTGATTGAACAAGAAATTTAACATTGTGTGAAATACTTATAAGGGAATTCTTATCTTCAAGAGATAAACTTGTGAAAGACAATCCCAATTGTAGCAAACTAGTTTTTAACAATTTTCCACTTAATTTGTAAAATCAAATAATACTAAAAAATGAGATAACTTCATGGATAACCCACACTATATCTTTGCACTTTTATAATGAAACAATTCTATGAATAATCCCCATTATGTCTTTACACTTTTAATACCTGAGATAACATTTACCTTACCAAAATCATATCTTGAAGGTAAGATGTTTCTTAACATCATTCACACAAAATAAATTTGTCACAATAACTAATATATATATATATATATATACTTTACATGCAAACATAATTTATTCCATGAGTCTTATTCACATATAGAATAAATATAATTCTTATGCAGACATCATTATAAAATTAGAATTATCTTATGTCATTCTTTAGTGCCTTAACAGAATCATATAAAATATATCATGTTCACAGACTTTTCTATTATATATCAAGAATAACAAATTACATCCATGTTATTATGTCAAATCTAATTTAACTATTTTTTAAATAGTATTTTTTTTCTAGATTTCATGTAACTCATGATATATCATGTGACACTATATAATTTATCTAATTCATTATCACTAAATTAGATATAAAACTTCTTTATGAATACTTTAATTCATAATTCCATACTTTAGACAGTTCAAGAATTAAATATAAGTATGTAATACCTTGCAACCTATTGTTGATGGAAATGTTTATCATCCTTCATGTGCATCCATCCTTCCAAATTGTGTTGACTAAGACTTGAAAAGTAACATAAAAAATTAAGCATTCCCTACTTTCATTTTGTCAAAATAAAAAGGATTATTATTATTTTTTTAAAATCAAGCACACTCAATATTTCACAATGGGAAATTGACACAACATGTTCATTGAATACAAGAATTGACTAAATTCCTAAATCTCTATGTCTTTCAAACATAAAATGGCATATCTCTTAAATATGAATAATCATATCCCTTGCACATGAATCATCATCTCTTTTAGTCAAGAACTTTCATGTCTTGCTTATGAACCATCGTGTTTCTTGTACATGAGCCATTATAAGTATTAAATATGAATCATTACATCTCTTGATCATGAACCATCATGTATCTTGATCATGAACTATTATATCTTTTGCACATAAACTATTATGCCTTTTAAACATGAACCATTGTGTTTCTTGATCATAAATCATTATGTCTCTTATGCATGAACTATTATGTCTATTAAATATGAACTATCATGTCTTTTGTACATGAACCATTATGTCTGTTAAACATGAATCATTATGTTTCTTAATCATGGACTATCATGTCTATTACACATGAACCATGATGTCTATTATAGATGAACTATTAGGTCTCTTGTATATAAAATCATCATCTTTTGATCATGAACCATCATGTCTATTACATATGAATAATCATGTTTATATATCATGAACCATCATAGCTTTTAATTAAGAACTGACATATCTTTTGATATGAATAAACATATCTTTTCATCATATATAACTATCCAATAATTAGTATGAGTGTCTCGATCTTTCAATCTAAAGACTTCAACTTACACATACTAATTTAAATTATTGTAGTTGACATAGAATCATAAAATTAGACTTAACATGAAATTATCAATAGAAGAATAAGATTCGATTTTCTTTAGAAGTCTAATAAACTTTCACCAATAAAAGAAAATATTAGGATATATTAATGCTTTAACAGTCCTAACCTTTATGAATTTTTCAAAAGTATATTTTTCATTGGAACTTTAAAGAGTAAAAGCAATAACATAATTAACTTTAATTATAAATTCAAATAAACAAGAAAGAACACACCATTTTAAAAGATGATGATTCCATTTTTCTTTGCTTTAGTTTTGAATTAGTCATATTGCACCATTGCTTCCTTATGATATGAATGGTCCAACTATTAACATGTCCTATTTGATATTGACATGTGTTATTTTGTCATGTTTCTCATAGCATGCAACTTTTTAAAATCTTTCTTGATCTTGAATCAAATTGTCTAAACCCTATCTTCTTCAAACATGTGCTTAAAATATTATTGCCATAAAAGCCTTTAGATTGTTAGAAAAAAAATATGGAGATGGAGTGACAAGAAAATAGTAATAAGTAACATGGAGGAAGAAAAAAATAGTTTTGAGGCGTATATTGCACTTTCCTAAAGACTTTTATGCCCCTAAGATATAACAAAACTCAAAACTCTCCAATTTGAAGTAGTGAAAACATTTTAGTAGAAAACCCTATTTATAATTGTTAAATAAATGTAACTTCTTATGAGATAATTATTAGAAACAATCATACCTTTTTAGAATTTTAAATTTTGAAAAAATAATAAAAGGACACCATTTGTTCATCAATTTAAATCTAAGAGTCCATTTTTTACTCTTACTGTATATAAGATTATTATGAAAAGTCCACAAACAAACCCATTAAGAGTTTTCATTTATATACACTTCAAAATTGGCTTTTCTGGGCAATGTAGGACTTGAAAAGTCACCAACATTCATAAACTACCAACACTAAGGGGTCTAAGTTTAAGGTGTTCTCTATGTCTCGATTCATTTAGAGGTTCAAGTGAGTCAATGCAGAGGTTTAGGGAGGTTTGATGTTTCTAAAGGTCTCTAATGATTATTGGATCTCTGGTGCTATCGAGATTTGATGAAAGTGAGAGTGGGGATCCTATTTATAAGGTCCTAGTCATTTATGGGCATTAAATGAGAGTAGATTCAAGGTATCTTTATAAGGTTTGTAGTTATAATAGATAATGGAAGAGTGCTGGAGGAAGTTTAGGGCTAATGAGAAGTTTAAGGAAGGTATTTATGGGATAAGGCATTTAAGGTTTTTAAAGTACACTAAATTGGTGGAATATTCTATAGGTTAGACTTTTAGAAGCTTAGAGTACTAGAAGAGTGATGTTCCTAAGGGAAGTTCTAAGAAAGGCTATTACATCTCTTAAAGAAAGGTCAGAGTTCTATAAAAGCCTTGATTAGGCAGGATGTTCCCTTACTTGCCCTTGCTTCAAGGATTTACGAGGGAGAATTTGAGCTTGAATATTCATTTCTCTATGCTTCTCTGATGCAGCCTTACTCCAATCTTACTATCCCACATTCACAAAAAGTTTTTAAAGAGCTTGGTGGGGAGGACGATACTTGTATTCATGGTCCAAGTCAGTCATTGCACTGACTGAAAGCACCACTAGTTGGTACAATGCTTCTAAGTCATCTTATTAGTTTAGAATTGCATGACATACCACAGTAGAATGGCACAGGAGACATTTGTATGAACTGGCCATAAGATAGTTTAGTTTTTTATAATAATAGCTAGTCTAGAAATTGAAAGAGTGAGAAGTAGCTTGGTTATAGAAGTTAGAGATCGAGAAAGTGAAAAATGGCTTAACTGTAGAAGTTGATTACAATAGCTGGTGTGGAGATTGAGAGAGTGAGAAGTAGTTAGCTATAGAATCTTGTTGTAAAGGTGGACAACTGACCTTGTATTAGTAAAACAATAAGTATGCCATGTATGCGAGCAAAGTGAATAAGTTTCATGTTGGTTACTCGGATCATGAGTAAGGTTTTATGACCTAAAAGGTAGAGGCTTAAACCTTAGTATGCTCATGTTCTAGTCAGATTAGGGGGCCTAGATGCTTGGTACTACCTAGAAGGTATTGGAGTTTTATCCTGGATGTCTCTTTCAAGGATTATGCCTTTTGTTGGGATCCATGAATCATATATGGCTCTTATTTGGATTAATTTGTCTTATGTTATGCAAATCTCCACAGGAGTAGGTATATATTTTTATAATTTTTGTAAAAGTGTCTTTTTTACATTTTTTTGTAAATTTTTTAATAATTGTAACTTTTATATAAAAAAAAAATTTTAGAGAATTTTTTTTATAAAAATTTGAATAAGGTAGTTATATCTTTTTATATATTTATTACATATAAAATTCATACACACCTGCAATTTTTTATAAAGAAAATTATAAAATTTTATATAAAAATTTATAAGCTTTATATAAATTTTTATAAAAATTCAAAAACAATTTAATTAGAAAGTATTACCAAGATAATTTGCATAAATTATTATGCAATGACTTGTTCATTGCTTGGGAAGGGCGTGAAAGACGCATACATATATGCAATCAAAGAAAGTTTATTTCACTGGAAGACATACTTTTAAAGAAAATATCTTATTTATTTATATTTATAGTTAATTATAAAAAATATTTTATTTTATCAACATTATATGTGAGAGGTTACTTGACATAAAATAGCATTTCTTATTTTGAAGTAGTTGTTGTTTTTTCTTATTACATGATATTATTATTTTTTTAATAATAAGACATATAGGTAATATAATTTTTTTTATCGATATATATATTGTATTCTTTTCCTATTCATCTCTTGTGACATATTTTAAATAATGCAGTTAAAAAACTATAATTATAAATTATATAATATTTTCTGTCAGAACAACACGTAACAAGCATAGGCGTTTAACTTTAGTTAATCATAATGGTAATGATGTTTCAAAGATTTTGCATCTATGATTTTTTTTTTATAAATTACTTAACCACTCACTGCTCATAAACATTCAGTGGCTAGTTAACCATTAATACTAGCTTCATGACCATTTGAATTATCCCTAGCTAAATAATATAAATAAAAAAATTAATCCAAATTTTCAACCTTAAAATCTAAACTCACACACGATCAAATCTAATTAATAACTGAAACATGTTGCACATAGCCAAAGGGCGGAAATAATGTCTTATGGTTCATTGGAGGTAATTAATTCCACAGCAGAAAATAGTTCCGCAAACATATCTTGTTGGAACTAAAAATTAAAAGAATAAAATAAAAGAAGCATTCTAGAGAAAAATATGAGAAAAGATAAATTTTTTTATCATGATTTTAACTCAATACACAAAGAAGCACTCTATCTAACTTACAAGCTTGCTAACTTAGTTCTCTTCCTCATTGTTTGATTGCATTACAAAACTTGAAATAAGCTATATTTATAAGCAAAATGTCATGCCTCGATCCACAGAACGTGACTAGCGTAAAAGGTCAACATCAAGAAATCCTCTCTATTAGGAAACCTTCTACAAGCTTTACAATGCAAATAACATACCAACGACTCACTATTTAATCAATTCATGACGAAATATTTATATATTAAATTCTGATAAAAATTTCATAGAGTTTCCTCTGTTTTTCGAACACCTGGCCTTAAGACATATACATTAGATAAGGGATACATACCTACCACAACCTGTAGAGTGATACAAATAAATAAAATGGCCTAAATTACACAATTTATATTCTACCGGGCACTCATCAACTACATCATATGCATATACATTCCTACTAATTACCAAACTTTACACTACAGTTATACCTTAAATCTCCACTGGGTATGATCTACTCAGTCAGTGAATAGATCTTGAGTTAGGACGGCGTGGGGGAATAACAGGAATATTCTCTAAATTTAAAAAATATGGAAATGAAAGAGTGAGTTTCATAGAAATTTAGTTAGTACACAATCCCATGATCACCCAAGAATCCCATTTAAAAATCATGCTCGAAAATATATATATAAATATATCCATGAACATATGTTTACCCATTCAATAGCCATAGTCTCACAATACATTCGAAAACTACCATTTAGCAAGAAAATTAAGTAAATAAAAAAATGATGTTCAATAGCAGAAGGGTAAACATCAAAGAATGCTATTGTGAAAAATACATTAACCATGATTAAATATGAGGGAAAGCCAATAAGCTTTCTAACATTTCATCAAATCTTAACATAGTAAAATATTCAATTGAATTTCCCAAAGAATAAATTTAAAATGGTAACCATCCTAGTATAAATATAATTCTCATCATAAGCTATCCAACACATCTGCTGGATGCTCATGAACATGTATATATCCCGACATCTCTATATCCTTATTGCTCCCCCTAGGCTATTTATATCTTCACAAGTGCACTTGAGAGTTACCAATAAATTTTTCAATGGGTCCAGTATCTCAAATCAACATTCTAAATATATCATGTAGCATGAAATTCATTATTCGAGTAAGCAACATTTTTCAAAACATACATAAACTTGTTATGCATTTCCATATCCATTCATCATATAGAAAAGTAGTATCATCAATTTCAATAATATAAAGCAAGATGAAAATGCATAATTT
>JANHAO010010713.1:0-17473 GCA_026873985.1 Saraca asoca | reverse complement strand
CTGAAAATAATTAAAGTCAGTGGGGGTTATTTTAAAATTTAAAATATCACTCCCTCTCCTCTCCCTTCATTATAAATAGTTATCTCCAATTAGAGACAACATTAGAGACAAAACAACATAAGAGAGACAAGAAAGAAAGGAATCGTATCTTCACCACCAAAGATACAAGGAAAGAGGAAGGAAAAGAGGAGAAAATTCATACAAAGAGATTGATCAAGAAATCATGGATTCAGGTATGATCTAATCCTTCATCAATTATGATCGTGAGAATTATGATATCCTAAGATTCGATTATACCTTGATGTAGTTTTTTTGTATGGTTTAAAGTTCTAAGAAAACTATAAATTATGGTAATTTAAAATTTCCAACATTTTGTTTTTCATTCTCCATATGAAGGAGACACCAGCTAAAAGAAAGAAAGAAAAAAAGAAAGAAAAACTTCCTCAAACTTCTCTCACTCAAGATCTTCTTCTCTCCTCAAGTTTTTTGCATATAGATTTTATGATTATTTTTTAGTGGGTCAGCTCTTAGAAGGAATGTGATAAAAAAAATACTACAAATTGATGATGACAAACTAACTATAACTAAAGTTAGTTGGTTAATAATGGTTATAATGAATTAGTGATTTATACTAGATTAGATTTTTAAGTAAAAATTGGGTCTTTATTAATTTTGGACTATATAATCTTAATCATAGCTAACCAAAATCAATAGAAAATTTGACATATTTATTTCTTTTTTTCCAATTCATAAGCATTCTCAATTTTTGTATCTATATTAATTCTTATGTCCTTTACCTTTTCCACCTTATTCTCAAACCCACCAACTTCACCAATTTCTGCTCTCAACTCTACCACCAGCTACTATCGTCTTTTATCCTTTTGAACCACCATTATCAAGCTTAACCACTTTAATTCACCATCTTCTCTTCTCCCTCCTTCCCTTTCTGGCAGTGTTGGCCAAACTAACATCTTGCAAGCAAAACCATCTCAGTGTTGAGTTGTAGTGATTAAAGATTAAAGCTCACATTGTAGTAGCTAGGTGTAGCCGAGTTGAAATGGAATTAGCCATTGCTAATTTGACCGTCGATAACTCCCCTTTGCAAATATTGGTCAAAGTAAAGAAGGAACAAGCTTCAGCCCCTCTTTTCTCATTTTTCCTCATTTTCTTCAAAGAATAAAAAATACAAGTTCTTAACCAATAAAAAGTGTTGTTAATCAACCGAATTGTGCTCAGCAATTAAGATTGATTAATGTGTGTTCATGGTCATTTTTGAAATAAAAAAATACAAAATGATTCAAGCCAATCAATTTATTAGAAGACCACAAATTGACATTACCTGACTATTGATTAGCCTTATTTGGAGATGACTCACTATCCTTCCTCATACTTATTTCTCCATACCAACATTGTCCCTTTTCAGCAAGAGCATTCATTTATATGCTTATCATAGTTGGACCCAACTTATCAACATATGACCTTCCAAGCCTTAGGTCGTTTTCTTATGTTTAGATTTCCAATATGGAAATAACAATAATGCAGTAAGTAAAATAGACATAATCTTCTCAACATATATAATTCTTTAACTAAAATTCTTTTCTATAGAAGCTTCTAACTTATGTAAAAATGAATAATGTTCTAATGGGTAAAAATTTGTTATACTCTTTTACATATTCAAATCCAATTTTGCACATTAAATTCAAAGGAAACATGATAGTATGAATAAAGCCTAGAGTTTGTAACACAAAACCAATAACAATATATATATACAAAGCTATGTTTATGAAATACAAACACAAAATCAGTAAAACATGACCACAAACTAATAGTTTTAACACAAAATCAATAAGATATACAAAAAATTGAAACTTATAAAACATAAATACATGAACATAAAATAGTATTTTTTACACAAAGTCAACAAGATACAAATGCAAACTAGAATTTATAAAATATAAATACAAAACCAGTAAAACATGAACATAAACAAGTTTTTTTAGCAAAAAATCAACAAGATATACACATAACTAGAATTTATAAAATATAAATATAGAACCAATAAAATATGAACATAAACCAATATTTTCTTTAACATAAAATCAACAAGATATACATACAAAGCAAAATTTAAAAATATAAATACAAAACTAGTAAAACATGAACATAAACCAATACTTTTTTCTTTTTGTATAACCCAGAAACTCCAATCCGAATTATAATATTATTTTAGTTCTATGCTCTAGGTTTTTCTTTTAAAGTTCAACATGCAATAGTCTTATAAGTTTTACTTAATTTTATAAATCTACTTAATATAATATCTATATGACTTAAGGAAATTGAAAGCCTTATCCCCATCAGTAAACATATAATATTTAGCAAAAATGCTTTACATGCAATAAGAAAAACACCCAACTACACCCTTGGAACTCTCCTTAAAAGATTTTAATTGACCAAATAGTTAAAATATCTAATCTCCCTTCATCGAATGAAATCCTACATGATGACATAGCAGAATTTTTTTTTCATTAATAATAGAGATTTTGTGTTTTTCAAGTAATCATGGCTCTAAATTATGATTAGAAAAATTGTGGATAAATGGAAACAAATGCATCCATTGTGATGCAAAATTATGGAAAATCATAATTACAAAGTTGTCCGCAATGATAATATTGTGTGTGACACTGCGATTGTGGAATGCAATTTAAAATCTTAGAAGTACTTTAGTAAATAAACTACACTTGTCAATAAAATCATACCCATAACTGCATTCACGGAGAGGACTCACCATTGAGTGGCTTATAAGCAAGCTTTGGAGTCCAAGGGATCAAATTTATCTATGGAATTGACCTATAGAAATGTTTAGGCTAAAAGAGAAATTCAAAGTGAAGAAATGGGGTTTAATGTGTGGACTAAGGAAGCTCAAGTCTTGCAAGTTTGTACAATGAAATTTTTTATTGAAAACTTGTAAGGAATAATGAAGAAGTTACCAAGTGCCAGAATAGGATGTTCTTCATGAAAACCTGAAACTCATGGAGATTATTTGTACTACTTGTAGGAATGAAGGTTGATGCTCTAGGTTGCTTCATTTAAAATAATGTTGGTGTGAATGAAAGGTTGAAATGGGATTCTTGGCTTACACCCTAGGCTTCATTTTTTTTTTTTGCATTATAATTCTCATAACTAGTTCCTATAGGTGGCAATTGTAGTTTATTTTACTAATTATGTAAGTATTTTATTACTATTACTTATTATATATTTATATAATTTCCTTTTCCTATAAATTTTAATGATCATATTATTCATGTCAAGCAAGCCTATAACGATTGCTATTCTTGTAGAATTTGATTATTTGTGTGTCATAAATATATCTTATTCATAATTGTGATTCTATTATATTTATTGCACTAGGTACCTCTTCTAGATGGAGTATCACAATTTCCCCCTTTTAGTTTGTCATCGAATCCTCAAAGGCAAATACAATATTGAATAATTTAGGATATTGCTAAGATAATTCTTATTCTTAAGTGCCTCATGTTCGCCATGTTTGTCCCATAACACTTTAATAAGGGTAGTTCCTTTGATCTTACTTTTCTAACTTGAAAATCCATGATAACTATTGGTTTTCCTTTATACATTAGGCTTTGCTCTAGCTGTGGTAGTTCATTCTCTAGAATGAGAGAAAAATCTAGGATGTACTTCCATTACATAGGCATATGGAATATGGGGTGGATAGCTGCTAGGTTTTCAAGCAATACGAACCCCACTTGCTTTGTAACGGTAATGTATTTGATGTGATAGGGGCTAGTTTTCTTTTTTTACTGGAGTACATTACCTATTTCATAAAACCTTTTAAAAGACTTGTTCCCTTTCCTCACATTTTAGTTCTCTAGTGTGCTTGTTTGCTTAAAGCTTTTGTTGATATTGAGCTTCCCTTAATTGTTTTATAATAATTTGTACTTCCTATATAGCATCTTGGATGAGATCATGTCTAAATAGTCTTGCCTCTCTTAGTTGGAACTAACATATTGGCAATCTACATTTTAGTCCACATAATGCTTCATATGGTGCCATTTGAAGGATATCTTGTAGTTATTATTATAAGCAAATTCTATTAAAGGTGAATATTTTTCCCAAGTTTCTTTGAATTTTAACACTCATGCTCACATCATGACTTCCACAATCTAAGTTGTATGTTTAGATTGTCCATTAGTTTAAGGTGAAAAGATGTGTTGAAATGGACCTATGTTCCCAAAGATTGTTAAAACAACTACTAAAAATGGGTTGTAAATTGTGGGCCTCTGTCTAAATGCTATGTAAGAGAACAATCCATCCAAGAACATTTGCATGTATTGTTTTGCTAAATAAGTCATTTTAATTGGTCAGAAATGGATGGATTTCATCAATTTATCTACTATCACTTAGATGGAGTCACATCATTTCAAGATCTTTGGAAGTCCCATGAAGAAGTCCATGCATTCCCATTTCCACTTTGGAATCTGTAGAGATTGGTGATGTCTAGTTAGACGTTGATGTTTTACTTTGAATTTTGACACACAAGGCATTTCATCACATATTCTACTACACCTTTTTCTATGCCCTCCTACTAGAAAGTTTCATTCAAGTTGTAATACATCTTGGAAGCATGGTATATGATGAATTGGGGGGTTTAATGGAGCATTTCTTTTATGCACTTGTAAAGGATCCATAATATTTTCTAATATATGAGTAGCCTTTGTTCATCAACTGAGAGCCTTTCGCCTTAGGTTATCTTTTTGGCTTTGTATCACAACTCGATTCCCAGTGTCTATGACCAACGTGGAAATCAACCAACCTTTAGTTGCCATAAGCCTTTATATCTCTACCTTGTCATATAATCTATCTTAACCAATGCTTGTTTAATTGTTGTGTGGAAGCTGGCTTACTTTTTTTTTTTCTTGTTACATGTATGACATAAAAATAGTAAAGGATTGCTTATTATTCATTCATTCATTATAATTTCATAAAGAATAACCATTATTTATCCCTAAGGGTGAAATCGAGTTAAATTAAGTTGAGTTTTGACATTACTGAGCTTAAGTTTATTAACATTGAATGGTGCATGAACTCAACTTGAATTCAAATTAGTGTTAGTATTTTCACCCAAGCTTATCTTGATCGAACATTGCAAAGCTTGAAACTTGACTCAATTCAGCTTGACAATAATTAGTAAACATTGCAAAATTTAAGAAGCTTAAAACTCAATTTGAGTTTTACTCAAACTTGATAAGAAGGCTTAATTGAACAACAATAATAATATATTTTTTCACAAAATTATAATATTTCATATGATTATACATATAATTAAATGTTATATATAAAATGGTAAAAATAAATTAAAATTTTAATCATATATTAAATTATATTGATAATTAAATAATTAAAAATATATAATTGGGCTATTCACGAGCTAAATGATTTAAGCAAGGGAAAATTTGGCCTAGCTCATTTAACTGAATGAGCAAATTTTTTTTTTTTTTTTTGCTTGAGTTCAATATAAATGAGTTATGGATTAAGGTGAATCAAGTAATTATTGAGCATAGATGAGCGAGCAGCTAAGCTACTTGGCTCAACTGCCACCCCTGTTTATTTTATATGTCTTCCTTAACAATTATGGTATTAGAACCATAAATAGGTAGGGCCTAAAAAATGTATCCCACCTCTAAGTGTAGCTAACATTGTGATTAAAAGCCTAATTAGGCTCGTAAGACATCATAGCCTTACATTCATGACTGTTTATTTGACTCAGTATCCATATCACTAGAAGTGAAGTGGTTCTTACAGTTGTAAATGTGGGGGTGAGTCTATTCAACTTAGTGAGTAAAACAACTAAACCTACCATTGAAGTTACCCATATAGCATACACACACACACATATATATATATGTATATGTAGATATACATATAGATATTACATCATACCTTATAAAGAAAAGTGGTCTTCTTAAAGTTATATAAAGTCTATCAGTCATCATAAAATCATAATGTTTAACATAGCCATCATGTCTCATTCAAGTCTAGTTATTTTATATCATTAACATTATGACAACACAATAAGCATTATAATTACAACAACATAAGCATATCATATCATGATCTATATCTAATGTCATTTTAGGAAATAACACGTTTATTCATCAGTCAAGTTTTATAATCCATACCAAAATTAATTATCAAGGGAACAAATACCTTGCATCCATAATGACTATGCAAATGAATGGAATGGTATGCATGTAGTGTCATAATCTCTTATACCTCTCGATCCCCATTATCCTTATGCCTCCATTAGATTTATATATCTCCTACCAAGGTAGTCCCGAGCCAAAAGATCCGTATCAAAGATTTGGTGTGCATTTTTTCTTTATAGGTCATGATTTTCATGTTGAACAATGCAAGAAATTAAATATTGTTAAATGCATTGCATGTCTTAATTCTCATTTTTTCCTATAGGCCATTTCCATCATCATCGTATTCATCCATAGGCCATCATCTCATACTTGCTTGTAGGCCATCGCCATTATTATCATTTTATATTTGCCTATAGGTCATATTCATCATGATCCACAAGGTTGCCCATAAGCTTTAATCAGTTATTTTGTTCATTTCATGCAAATTCCATCATTTACTTCAATAATTATATTTTCATATTATTAGTAATGGCCACAGTCTGAATCATCTCATGCATGCATATGTATTACTATATTTGGTATGCTTCATGCAGTTAAATTCATATCAATCCTAAGCCTAATTTATAGCACACAAAAATCAAGTCCCAAGCCCTTTTACTATTGTCTATTAACTTTCTATACTAATTGATTCTTAGCCACACATTACTAATATCATTTTAATTTTTAAGTATTTTTGTATCATTCAGACTCTTTTTTCTATTTTAGTCTATATCTTAGGCATATCTTAGAACTATTAACTATTAACAACCATCTTCACCATAATTATTGTTCAATGGAGATCACATTCTTAAGAGGGTATTCTATTTTCCCTAATTGTTTGTCATGAACTTATTACATAATTTATTTGTTTAATTCACTCAATCTTTGTAACACCCCTAAGGTTAACATGATTGGACTTAGGCACGGGTAATTTTAGGGAGATAAATGGGATAGAAGAAAACATTTATCTTGACAAGGCTAGAACCCCACTATGATGATTTCTAGCTTAGATTCACCATTTAAGCTGGCAAGCTTAAGATATAGATGAAAAATTTACTCTCAAAGACTTCAATTATATTGAATTGAATTCTACCTTAAAATAAGGAGTTATATAGCCTATTTATTCTAAGTTTTAAAGAATAAAGTATAAAGAAAAAGTAGCTTGTACCAAACCAACTTGCTTCTGTAGCTATGTTGGGCTGAGCAACTAGATGACTTGCTTTTGTAGGGTAGTTGTAGGGAAGCCAGCAAGCTATCTTGCTTCTAAACAGTAGTTGTAAGGCAATCCTACTTCATTCTCCCCTGGTTGGAGAAAACTTATCCTTGAGTTAAGCTTAATAAGGTGATAAATTGGCAACATTAAAGGTAGCAAAAACCCTATAATCACTTGGTAACTTGATCCTGTAAGCATTATCATTAATCTTTTCCTTAACTTGAAATGGTCCATCTGCCTTAGGAGAGAGTTTGGCATTGAGTTGTTTTAGGAATCTTTCTTTTCAAAGATGAATCCAAACCCAATCTCCTTCCTTGAATATGAACTTCCTTCTATGCTTGTCACTTCAACTTTTGTATCTTCGATCTCACATTTTATCTTTTCTTGAACTTGTTCATGCATCTTTTTGATCTTTTTAGCTTGTTTATCCATATTAGCACTGTAATGTTTGGATGAGCTCCATAGACAATTTTGAATGGGCATTTTCTAATAGCCTGGTTGGAGGAGTTGTTATAAACAAACTTTGACTAGGTAAGTACAAGATCCCATTGTCAAAGGTTTTTTCCAACAAAACTCTGCATCAAATTTCCCAAGATTTTGTTTATATCTTCAGTTTGACATTCAGTTTGAGGATGACTTGTAAAACTGAATTGGAGGTGAGTGCCTATCTTCTTCCATAAAGTCCTCTAAAAATTAATCATAAACTTCACATCTCTATAAGAGGTGATAGTCTTTGAAATCCCATGAAGCCTTACAACTTCTCAAAAGTACACCTCAGCAATGTGTATGGCATCATTGGTCTTTTGGTAAGATATAAAGTGAGCCACCTTTGAGAATTGATTAATAACGACCATGATGGAATCCTTTTGCTGTGGAGTTCAAGGTAAGCTAAAGACAAAATCTATGCTAACATCCTCCTAAGGTACAATGGGAATAGGTAATGGAAAATACAATCCAATATTTTGGCTTATGGTTTGGGCCAGGTGGCATGTTTAGCATCATTAGATGTGACAGGCAACATCTCTATCAAGTGTTGGCCAATAGAAACTTTCTTTGAGAAGAGCTACAGTCTTGTCTCTCCCAAAATGACCAGCTAAACCTCCATCATATGATTCCTGAATAATTGCAACTGTTAAGGAACATTGAGGAATGCATAATAAGTTACCTTTAAAGAGAAAACCTTCTTTTTAGTGATAATGTTGGTAGGCTTGGTCAGTGGTGGACTTCCAGATTAAGTAAAAATTAGGATCCTTTTCATATAGTTCCTTAATCACTTCAAATCTAATAATCTTAACTTGCATGGAGGAAAGCAAAGTGTGTCAGCGGCCCAAGGGATTGATAACACGGTTATAGGTTCCTAATTTATGCTTAAGAAGAAAAGGGTATGATTGAAGAAGCTCACTCCAAGTAGTATAACATCAACTAATCTTTTGTTGTGACCTTAAATGCTTTAAAGCTTCATAGTTAGAATATAGCAAGAATTTCTTTAGGAGGAGATAATAGCTTTAATGGTCTAAAGCTTGCACAATAGCATAGAACTCCTTGTTGTAAGTGGAGTACCTAAACTTTGCATGATTTAATTTTTCACTAAAGTAGGCAATTGGTCATCTTTCTTGGCTTAATGTTGCATTGATACCAACATTTGAATCATATAATTAACTTCAAATGTTAGGTTAAAATTGGGAAAGGCTAGGATAGGAGCTTCAATAAGCCTTTTTCTTTAGTTCTTCAAAATTTTGTTGTGCTTTATCTATCCAATAAAATCTATTTTTTTATGTTGTCTGTGATAGGAGTTATGATCGAATTAAAGTTTCTGATGAATCTTTGATAAAATGATGCTAGCCCGTGGAAACTTTTAACATCGTGGATAGAATAAGGTGTGAGCCAATGGAGGATGGCTTCAATCTTATAGGGATTAACTTGGATTTCTTGGGCAATGATGATATATCTTTAAAATGTCACCTTAGAGGTTAGAAAAGAGCATTTCTTGAGGTCAGCATATACTTTTTGTTCTCTTAGGACTTCAAAAATTTGATGGAGATAGTCTAAATGCTTTTGCTTGTTTTTGCTATATATTAGGATGTCATCAAAGTAAACCACAACAAACTTCCCAATGAAGGGCCAAAATACCTAATTTATGAGGTGCATTGTGCTAGGAGCATTGGATAATCCGAATCTCAAGTCTTGAATGTGGTCTTCCATTCATCTCCTAGTCACATTTTAATTTGATGATACCTGTTTCTAAGGCCAATTTTTTAGAAGATGGTAGCTCCATGTAGCTGATCCAACATATCATTAAGTCGCAATATTGGGAATTAATACTTAGTGGTGATTTTATTTACTGCTTTACCATCAACACACATTCTCCATATTCCATCCTTTTTTGAAACTACCACACAAAGGCTAACACTTTCTCTAGCAAGTCCCTTTTGTAGCAATTCCCCTACTTGACGTTGATGTTCTTTATGCTCTTGAGGGTTCATCCTATAGGTTAGTTTGTTTGGAATAACAGATCTAGGGATGAAGTCAATAGTGTGTTGAATATCTCTCATTGGTGGTAATCTAGTGGAAGCTTCTTCTGGAAAAACATCCTAGAATATTTTAGGAGGCTTGTGACTTTTTCAGGATTATCAACCTTATCATTTGGTTCTACTAGTAAGAGAAAGCAGAGGTGGCTAGCATCTTTTTATAGCTCCTTGAGCTGGGTTTTGGTGACCAGGGTGAGAATCTGATTAGGGCATTCTGATTTCTTAATAAGCTTGTTTGGTTACAATGGGGTCAACTTGACTTTAACTCCATCCTTGGTGAAGGAATAGGTATTTTCAAACTCGTTATGGATGGCTCGACGATCAAACTGCTAGATTCGCCCTAACAACAAGTGATAAGCCTTCATGGGATGACATGACACCATACCTCATCTTGGTATTTCTTCCCAATGTAAAACAACACAAGGCTATGCTTGGTAACCTTCACCTCATTTCCTTTTCTCAACCACTGCAATTTGTAAGGTTAAGGATGGTCTTTTGTTGGGAGTCCAAGCTTCTCAACCATGTAGTGTGATACTACACTCTCACAACTTCCACTATCAATAATAACATTACATACCTTTCCTCAAGAAGTAAACTTAGTGTGAAAGATGTTATATCTAAGCCAGTTTTCTTCTTGAGATGTAGAAGTATGAAGGCTTTTTCATACTACTAAAGATTCTTCAAAATTAGTCGAGATGAGTTCTTCATCAGATTGAGGTGATTCATCTACTTCTTCTTTTCCTTCTTCATCAAAAATCTCATGAATTTCTCTTTCAACAATGGCCATAACTCTTCTATTTGGGCAATCAGAAGCAATATGGCCATACACTTGACATTTGAAGTACTTTTGTGCATTTGGATTAATAGGATGACTGGTTTTAACTTCCCTTTTAGCTTTCATAACTTCTTTTGAGGCATTGGACTTATGAGTAGTGGAGGTTTTTGGGATCTAAATTCCTTGATTGCTTGCAGCCTCTTTGGTTGTAAATTGGTTAGCAACATTTTCTCATATTCTGCTTCTCAACTTTTAGAGCCAATTTCACAATGTCATCAACAGTAAAGTATTGTTGTAAGGATACAACATTCATGATTTTTGAATTTAGTCCCTCAAGGTAATGGGTAATGCTTTGCTCTTTAATCTTATTAACATCACACTTCATTTTGAGTTGCTCAAATTCCCTTATATATTCTTCGGCAGTCATGCTTTTTTGGTGCAAATTCTAAAGTTTGATAAATATCTCTTGATGGTAGTAGGTTGGAAGATACTTACCTATGAGCTCTCGATGCATTTTATCCTAGGTTTTGATTTGGCATCTTCCTTCTTGTTCTTGTTGTTGCTTAAGGTTCTCCCACCAAATTGATGCATACTTCTTTAATTTGATGGCGACAATCTTGACACGCTTTTCCTCTTGAATATCCTTGAGGTAAAAAATAAGCTTAACAGTGGGTAGTCAATCAATAAAATCATCTAGTTATAGGCTTCCTTCAAATTCAAGAATATCCAGTCTAATTCTAAGATCATTTGAAGGCTTGGCATAATTTCTTTGATGATGTCTATGTCCAATGGGTGAGGAAGATGATAGGACTTTTCTATTGTTTTGCAATCTTCCAAAAGGTTTACATTCTTCTACACTAGTATCTAAATCGGAGACACCTCTTCGCTATGGCATTCTTCCAGTTTCAAGAAGTTGCATTTGTAGTTGCTAAATTTGAGCTCGAAGTTCTTGAATCTCGATGTCACAAGGATCAAATTCTTAACAAGTTTAACATCTCGAAGGCATTTTCTCTCTCTTCTCTTTTTTTTCTTTTTTTCTCTTCTTTTTTTCTTTTTTTAGGTCAAATTTAAACTAAAAAAATTAGAAATTTTTGAATGGAGAAACTCGAATTAAAGGGCCTTTTTGAAAGAAAAGCTATAATCAATGGGTCTTTTCTGAAATTTTTAGAAAATAGGGGGTTAAAATGTTAATTTTCTAAAAATGAGAGGTTAGTATGTAAATTTCTAGAAAAGAGGGTGACTTAGTGAGATAGGCAGTGACATGGCATGGGATGGCACATGGCAACTTCTGATTGACCAAGGGTGATGACATGGCATAGACGTGGCTGATGATATGGTGGATTGCATGGCAAGTCGGACACGTGGTAGAATATGACTAGAAAGAAGAAGTTGATGTGGCATAACACATGGAAGCAATGCTGACGTGGCTTCATCTTCAACCTCTAGGTAGGTGTAATGCAAGCATGTGAGTCACCGGTGCATGTAGCACGTAAGAGCGCATCATGTCTCCAGATGCTATGAAATTTTATAGTCTGGTTGTTTTTGGCCTTTTGAATATGATGGTGGGGTTATTTTTCTAGTTTGGGCATTGGAAATGAGTGTTTTGAGGTTGGCAGAAGTGGTTTCTAGTGGGGTGGTTATTTTAGTAAGTTTTTTGGTTTTTTTGTGGTTTTTTTAGAGTGGTAGGGAGGTGGGGATCTAGGTGCTCTAGTATCAAATGGCTTAGGAGAAATAAATGGGATAGAAGAAAACATCAATCTTGGCAAGGTTAGAACCCCACTATGATGATTTCTAGCCTAGATTCACCATTTAAGCTAGCAAGCTTAAGATATAAATATAGACTTGAGAAATTTGCTCTCAAATACTCCAATTATATTGAACTAAATTATGCCTTAAAATAGGGAGTTACATAGCCTAATTATATTAAGTTTTGAAGAATAAAATATAGAGAAAAAATAGCTTCGATAAACCAACTTGCTTCTGTAATTGTGGTGGTCTAAAGGCCAACTTGCTGCTGTAGCTGTGGTGGGCTATAGTGGGTTGGGCAACTAGATAACTTACTTTTATAAGGCAGTCAACAAGCTAACTTGCTTTTACAGGGCAGTTGCAGGGTAATTCTACTTCAACAAGTCTAATAAGTCAACCTAAGGGCTGACAGGTTGACCCTCGATGGTGGACTGGCCGATGCAATTGGACTAATTGATTAGTTAAGTTAGTCAACTAAGCTCTCAAGACTAGTCAACTAGCCAATGTTAGGAGGTATAAAAACCTAGTGCCAAGATTCGAGGTATTAGAACCTTAGTACAACCAAAATAGTCTCTTAGAACTAAAACCCTTTTGGAAAAAGGTTTCAACACATCTAGGATATGATCTAGCAAATCTGAGATAAATTAATCGAATCAAAAACTAAAATATGTTCATTTTATCTCAACTTTGCTATTTCTTAAGTTTGGTTCGGTGAATTTCACATGGGTTATAAGATATTACTTATGTTGTGATTGAGGCCTAATGCCTATGAATTGGGAATTAGGAACATAGAAGAAAATTGTTTCTATAGGTGAGTGCTCTAGCTTCCTTTTCTTTAAGTAAAATTGTAATTTTTTACTAGCCCAATTATTTTATGTGATGGGCAGTGAAAAATTAGACCTAAGTAGATAGAAATTGCCTATGAAGAAATTAAAAAAATGGAAGTTATGAAAAGAATATTGGAATGATTTTTGACATGTTATGTTATGATTGTGAATAGAACTGGAACAAGATCTAGTTATGAAATGTTATATGAAATGATAGAAAGTGTGAATGGCCAAATAAGAACAAGTAAGGATATAAAATAGATTGAAAATTAAGATATATGTATGCTAAGTGAACTATCTATTATATTTGAATTATTAAATGTATGTACGGGAGGACTTACCGTAAAGCTTAGCAAGGGGCTGGAATTACATACTAGTTGGATATTCCCAAAAATATAACTATGCATGTTTTCACGTTTCATGATCTCACGAACCCATGATTTCAAGTTTCCATAATTTCAAATTACATGATTTTCAAGTTTTGCTATGAATAATAATAATTTTTTTTTATAATTTTCCATCAAAATGTATCAATTTTATATTTTTATGATTTTCATAGTTTTATCTTGAAAACATAATTTTCATAAATTTCATATATTTTGTAAACCTTTTATCTATCAAAAACTTTATAAACTTTCATTATTTTATATCAGTCATAAATGTGACAACATATTGTTTTACAATATGAGAATTTTCTTTTCAGAAAATCAAATTATGCATATGTTGATTTGATCATAATTTTTCATAAACTTTCTAATGTGTTAAGGGCATTATAGAAAAAATGAACTCTAATAGAGGCAACAAAATGGATAAACCAAATGAATTAACATGGGTAGAGGTTATGATTTCCTTTGGGAAATTCATGAAATAGAAAAGAATGAAAAGGACATGATTGCGTATGTAAACTAAGATACAAAGCAAGAAGGGGAAGAACTATATGCATTAGGAAATGAACATAATGATTTTTCCATCATTAAGTCGTACAGGTTGGTGAGACATAAAGTAGGTGAAGTGTAGAAGGACATAATATGATATGTCTGTTAGGGTTATACAACCACACAATATGTCATAAAGGGCATACCATATGTCATTAAAGACATACAACCTATCACTTTTCTCCTCTTGACTTGCAATGCATCAGTGCTTGGAGGAATGTTGTATTTAATAGGACAAATAAACCATTCTGATCCAAAATGCATGCATTCTTCCTAGTTGATCCAAGGATCCTACTACTAACTACCGAGATAGTCCATTTTCAGTACTTGACTAGGCTGATCTATGGATCCCATTACTAGCTACTAAAATAGTTCCTTTTCAATACTTGTCTTGATTGATCTGCAGATCTCACTCTTTACTACTTTAGTAGCCTTCGCTCAATACTATGACTGGTTGACCCTAAGGTCCCACGTTTTGCTATCATGTGTTAGCCACTATTTAAATTGGTTATGTTTTAGACTATAAATAGTTTGTTGTGAATGAATAAACTAGTACATGACAAGAGAAAAAGGAAAGATTCAAATGTTATGTATCAACATGTAGAGACAGAATAAGTAAAATAAGTAGTTAAAGATAAAAGAATTAAAATTGCATGTGGATGACTATATGTATATGTACATATATAATATTTTATGATACATGATATATATTATTGTATAGTCAAAATATTTTCAACCCAAAGTTAGGTTGGGGGTTTTTTCACTCACTGAGTACTCAGATAGTATTCACCCATTCCATTAACAATTTCAAGTTATTAGAATTCATAAGAATTGTCTTAGTTAGACTAGACATCTAATACTATATGTATATGTTATTAGGTAGGTAGTCTCCTTGATTACTTTTCAGTGATTGTGTCTGCTCCACCAGACAAAGATCTTAAAGTTTTATGTTTTATGATTTACGAAAGAATTTTTCTTATTTAAAGAAATGTTTTATGATAATGATTTAATTAAAATAGTACATATCTTGTATTTTAAATCAAATGAAGGGAATTGAAATTTCAGCACTATTTTCACAATTTTCAAAATGAAAAGTTTTTATAAAGAGAAAATGCTTATGGATTCCTGAATCACCACTTAGTGATTTGTGCCACTTCATTCCCAAAATTGGGGATGTAATAACCCTATACTAAGCATTCACTTAACCTCTGATAAGTTTAAATTTCTATTTCCTTCATTGGCAGTCTAATCTTATGCCATTCTCGACTATAACTCACTTGGATAAAATTTCAGCAATTAGATCACCCTTGCTTCAAACATGTAGTAATTTTTCTTTTGCATTAACAGAGGTTTTAATTCTTATAGTTTTACTAAATTTATAATTTAGTTCTTATAATCTTATTTTATATTATTATATTCTAAAGTTTAAAATTAGTTGTAATCAAATCCTTATCGTCAACTAATGTTAAAGCCAACAAATAGAGTCTTGTGTATTCATTAAATTATATGTTGACATTTTACTTTTACTAACTTGTTATGTTCATGTCACCAAAATTCATTTATCAACTTTTAGTTATCATAAAACAAAACTACTTTTATTATTTTCTTTAGAAAAAGATAAATGAATCTTTATGTTAATAAAGATTAAAAATGTTGATGGTGAAGATTTAATTATAAATTATTTTAAACTTTAGGATATAATTATAGAAAATAAAACTATAAGTATTAAATTGTAAATTCAGTAAAACTATAAGGACTAATATTTCTATTAATCCTTTATTTTTTACTTTTCTATTATTTCTCCCACCTTATTTCTATCAAATTCTTATCGTTTATTAGGAACTAGGGCATTTAAATGTCATTATTTCATTGTACACGATTTTCTCCTCATTTTGGTATATAACTTTAACAATTATGGTTTTGTCCCTAAACTTTCAATAATTACACTTTAACCTTAAACTTTTAATAATCATAATCGAGCCTCAAAACTTTTTATATTTATAGTTGGACCTTGATATTTTACCGAATTTATAACTTGATCCCTAAATCTTGGATATTTACACTATGCCTCCAAAACTTTCAATATTTACATTTTGGGCCAATATTTTCTCAAAACTACAAAATGACCATAAAACTTTTTACATTTTGACTCTAAATTTTTTGATATTTTCATTTTGACCCAACAAGTTTTTAAGTATTTCCACTTTGATCTATGTATTTTAGGCAATTGCATTATGGTCCCATATTGGAGATTTACATAATTACCCCTAATTATTACTATTACAAAATGATCCCTCTCAATTTTGAGTATTCACATTATAATTGTAACATCCCAAAATAGTTTAAGGTACTTAAGTTAGCTTAATAAGGTGAAATAGGTAGTTAGGATAAAATTATAAGGTATAAAGGTTTTGGGCCAACACACCAGATAGTTGATTGATTTCTTAAGGCTAGTCAACCAATTCACATCAGATAGATAAAAACTAGAAAACCTTAAAATACAAATAGAAAGTCTTTGACAATCAAAGAGCTTTTCATGTGTGAGAAAAATAGTAGTAAAGACCTATTTTTACAATTCTCAATCCCAGGATTAAGTTCTAAAAGACCTAATTATACAAAGGAATTCACTTGTGTGTTTGGTTTAAGGATAATACTCTCCTCCTAGAGTAAGTGGGAATTTCTACCTCTAGTTCTTCCCTTTTTATGATAAAAAGCTATATAGTATATATAGTATAGATTTCAAATCATCTTTAAATATATTTGTAACTATGAAAGTTTTAAATAACCTGTAAGGTTGTTAATTTGAACATGATGTATGTTATATCAATGAAATGTAAGAGATGTATAGATATGATATGTATTTTTTTTATTGAATTAATATGAACATGCATTCTTGAAAACATGTAATAAAATTTAATTAAAGGTCTTTGTAAATAAATATAAAGAAATCTCAAAAATTTGAATCAAACTTTTACTTATTGTTCTCATAAAGTTAAATCATGAAATAATATAGAAGGAATGTTTTGAAAAAAAGAAAATAAAATAGACTCTAAATTAAAAAAAAAAAAAGGAATGTAACATAAATCATCATAACCTGGCACACTGGTATCATGTATTTTTCTTATCCATGTACTGAATTTCCTACCTCAATTAGGAGGTAGGTGATACGAGCTTGTCGAGGCCGCCAAATTAGTAATTTATAAAATCGGATTACTCTACTCTACTTGTAGCATAGAGCAACACCGA
>JANHAO010010712.1:0-17468 GCA_026873985.1 Saraca asoca | reverse complement strand
ATCTTATTAAAGAAAACTTTTCTCTTCAAAATTGAAATATCAACTTACAACATCAACAATGACAAACTTGAGGATGACTACCCCAACTACACAATCTTACAAATCAATGATGATGAATGAGATATTGAAGCATTCAAGGCCAACTCTTTTTTTTATCAAGTCAATTGAATGGTTAATATGCCAATCTTTAGCTAACTTATCCATTATTACTACTTTTGATGCATAATTTCTTCAAAAAATCTTGCACTATGCAATCACTACAATTCATATTGTGATCTAGACTTTATGAATTGAACAGTACTTTAACTTGATGTTTTACTTTCATGTAGCACCTCATTCACTAGACCTTGCCATTGTGCCAAGCTCATCCATTCAGCCTCAACTTCTAACAAATGTAAGTATAGTTCATCTCCATTGATGAGATCATAATAAGCTTGCTTCAATCATTTATTATTATTTTATTGAACATTCTCATAACATAGAGTTCATAACAGGGTACACTCTCCTTGAATTCTAACCACATTACTGACTTATGCTTTATGGATAGCATCACACCTTTTGAAAAAGGTTAGAAGTGATGAAAAAGATGACCACACTCCAATTTCAAAAGTGTTACCCCCTCAAAACTCTGCCACAAAGCTCAAACATCCCATTAAAATTGAAAATTTTGATTAAGAATTTGTGAAATGGAGATGAACTGCATTGATCATGAACTATGGAGTTAGTATCTTACAAAACTGTGTGAATTTTATTTTGACAAGGTGTTATGTTGGAAAACTTACCCATTAGTGCACTTTTTTTGTTAGAAGCCAACCTTGGCTTTTAGTGAATCTTTTGCTACTTAGTCAAAAAAAAAAAAGTAGCATTACCACATGTTGTTGTTTGTAATAGAAACACTCTACTCACCATCAAGTACGATAAGTTTTCCATATATATATAAATACTTTCCTTTTATTATTCTACTATTTAGATTTCAATATAAATTCACCAGCATTGCATGTAAATTACATGTTGATGTGGTTGATGTAAATTACATCGGCACTCAATTCATTATTAACTGATAGCTCATTGCTAGCTGAGGCATATTGGTGCTCAATTCATTGCCTTCTGATGGTTCAGACACATCAAAACTCAAAAAGAATGTCCATACAAACTATTGGCCATTCGACCTGATAAACATGCATTATTAGAAGTTAAAAAGCATTAGTGTAACCGATTGGTTATTCAACTTGAATGATATCGAACTATGATTTGTAGGGAATTACCATAATAATAATAAAATTCATTAAAATCCTCAATAAGGAGAATATCCATATAAAGGTTCAAAACACATAAAACTACAATTACTACTGGCCCCTAAAAGTTATGCCTTTGGCATGAGCCCCTATGTGAAGCAAGCTAATCACAGGCAATTTGATAGCCAATAGTCTCCAAGGCCTACAAACTACTCTTTGTCAAGTTCCGAGGTAAAGAAGCTTTACCTGCCAATTGCGAACCCTTGTCGGGAAAAGCTGCACTCACGGACTCCTTGAAACCTTTGATGAATTCAAGAACATTCCCACCAAAAAAAGGAAAAAATCCATCCTCGAATGCTCTTCCCACAAGATGAACAAAAAGTCAATGGTGGCCTTAGACATCGCCTCCTCTTCAACTCTAGCAACCAGCATAGCAGCCTTCGCCTTAGCCTGAGCAACTTTTTCTTCTACCAATAGAGCCGCACTCCTGGCCTGAGTGACCTCATTCCTGGCTACTTCATATTTTCTTTTGGAAGCCTTAGCTCGCTGCCTCATTACATCCAACTCGCCCTTCACCATTGTTAGTTCATCAACAACTTTATAAAGATTGGATGTAATAGCCTCATAATTCACTATTTCATGAGATGAAGCTTCCTTAGCTTTCTTCTTAGTGACTTCAGCATCCTTGACCTTCTCTTTCAGTTCTAATGCCTTCGTAATCGCAGTTGCTAGATCACCCTTAAGCTTTTTCTTTTCTTCATCCTAAGCCCAAAGTGCATTCTTTTCCTTCATTATTAACAGGAAGCTCTAAAAAAAATCATTACGAAATGAACAAGTCAGATTATGAAAGGCAACAGAACTAAGCTGAAAGAACTTTACTTACCAGCAAACTATGGCAAACTGTGTAACCCATTAATCCTTGCCGCAAGAAATCCTCTGACTCTAACATCTTGACCCTATTGCAAGGCCTTAGGATTGACTAAACATTTTCTTGAAGGAAGTCAAAACACTGCTCCATCTTCAGGCTAAGGTTGGAAGGTCGCTCCTCAGCCTCAACCTTGGGAATCACCTCCAAAGCAGTAATGACCTTTTTCCCCTACTTATTCTCTACTTTTTAGTAGGAGGATTAGATGGGGATGTGACCACCTCAATCATCCTAACCACCTTAGGATGAGAGGAAGGAACTAACATTTGGGAAGACGTTAGGGCCAGAAAAGCTGACCTTATAGCAGTGGGGGTTATAGCAGTAATAGGGGTTAACAAAGTGGTGGCAACAGTAACGAACTGGGTAGGACAAGAAGATTATGGCAATTAGAGGTTGAGCTTTAACATATTTTCATACTCTCCAAAGTTTGCCAAACTGACCTCCTTGGTTCTCCAAGCTCCTATGTCTTTGCAAAGCTCAACCTTTAAGGCTGGAGTAAGCTTGTATGAATGCAAGATGTCCTCGCCGAACCTGAAATCATTCTTCAAATTGTCCACAATGACAAACCAATTTAATACCTCAACCTCCTTAACCTCTAATGATGGTTTCTCCTTACCAACTCCGTTTGCAAAATAAAATAGATCGTTAAAAGCCAAGAAACAAAATAGATTTATACAAGCCTATACATCATCAACTCGCTTACCAAGAGTAAGGATAAAACTGAAACTACAAAGATCATGCAATGATGGACAAGAAACATAGAACTAATGCGTTTTATAGACCTCCACACTAGACTTGCCCTTAGCATCACCCTGTGACAAGATGCTTTTGAACTCAGATTGTCAATCTAATAAGTAATAATTCCCCTTATTCTGATCCACACTCTTGATGCTAAAAAGATAACAAAGAACCCTTGTTGAAGGAAGAGGAAGACCGTTTGAAAGATATAAAAGGTGAGAGAAATGAGTTGAGAGTACAAGTTCGGGGTAAGTTGAAAAGGGAAAAGGTGCAGCTTATTCAAAAGCTCCACAAGATAGGTGTGGACTGGGAACCTAAGCCCAGCAATGAGATGTTGAGTGCTAATAGCAACAAACCCTTTAAGAGGATAAGTTATGTGATCAGTGGGAAAAGGAGCCAAAATGTGACAACCCTTTGGAAGATGAAAAGTTTTGACAATACTCCCAAGATCATCAAATTTAATGATAGAAAGATGGTGCATAAACATTATATAATCTGAAGGTTCATGACTTCCAACAACCTACTGACCCTCAGTGGGATCAGGATGAGCAACATCCCTCTGAGTGACCTCACCACTCCCTGAGGTCACCTCATCTACAAAACGCACCAACTCCTCACTTCGGATAGGGGATTCAGAGTCCTTGCAACTCCCTATTTGGTGACCTTGGTGTTTATGACTTACCATTTATACAAAAGAAAGAACAATCAGGTCGTTAAAAGTAGACCTTACCAACAAACTAAGGATAATAAGGCTCCCTATACAATAGACCACACATGCCTTAAATCACTACATTTAAGACCCAGACTATTAAAAACATAGGGGGCCTAACCAATGAACTTATTAGGTCACAAGAACCATGGAAATAGAAGAAGGCTAAACTTGGTAACCTACGACCTATAAACCTATAGGTACTATATCGAGCAATGATACACTAGTTTCATGAACAGTAATAGGCCCACAAACAAACATAATCAGTCAAGGGAGCAAATTTTTCTAACATTTCTTGGATTCACATTACCAAACCAAGCCACCAGACATCAGAAAATCACAAAGCAAAGCATTCATATAAAGCAAAAACCCAAAGTCAAGATTGTATTTAGAGAACTTACTGAATCAGTAAAATTAGATGGGTCTGAAAAGATAATCCAAAGAAAAACAAGCATGATCAATTGGACCAAATCTAGAGGATACTATTATAGATGTAATGAGGATGGAAAATATCAAAGATTGGGTAAGAGCTTGAGAATAGAAAAAATTAAAGCATAGATTTTCAAAAGCAACAAATGACAGGGAATGAAGGGTCTCTTCACTTTATAACACAAACTACCACACTGTTAAATCAAGGGAATGATCAACCATCCTTAATTTAATGATCCAATGAAAAATGGGGTTCTGATGTTACTGTACTAACGGCTACGAAAAGGTGCGTGCATTTAATGTGGTAATGAAGGTATGGATAAACAAAACAATACAATAGAAACTGGTTGCCATCTCCAGCTTTTAGCAGCGAACTTCAGCTCCCAGTTTGCAGATCACACTAAGAGCTAGGGGCTAATGTTGTGGGTAATTCTCAGTACCACATAAATAAGCTAGTAAAAGCCCAATAGACACACTCAGACTAGCAAAGGCCTAACTCATCTGGAATAAGGCCATTGGACCAAGATATCAGGTCACTAAATGCAAGCAAAGGTTACTGGTCAACATAGGTCAAATAGCAACCTCAAGTCACGAGAGCAAGGCTCAGCTCACAGATCATAGAAAGAGTCCTCAACCACCGAGAAAGCTCATCTAGTCTCCTATTCTAGCAGGAGTTTATTATAATTGTCTATCCTGATCTACTATGTAATCCTATTCAAGTCATGATACTTATCTGTTATAGATTTGCACTCAAACTGTAACCTACTAACTATTATAAATGGAGATGAAATCATTGTACATAAACACACAATATACAATAATGAGATATAATACACTTAGCAAAGTTATGAATGTAGGGGTCAAATTGACTTTAGCAGAACCACGTTAAAAACTTCTGGTATCTCCCTATTCTTCCACTCTCTCTTTCTCTCTTTTCACACTTATTCTGTAGTTTTAGGATTCAAAACTTAGGTTGACCAGATTTTATCATCAACAATCACATATTTCATGAAGTTATTATAAAACTTGTGCATAGCACGGGCTCAAAACTAGTTTTATCATAAGAAAAATTCCACGCACTTTGTATCTTCCCTCAGGGTTGTAGACATAATATAATTTAAGTTCAAGTGACTTCATATATACGTCCAGTTCAATTTAGATAATGATATGTAAATTCTTATGTTTCACTTAATCCTAAAAGCAAAACAATTGTATTTTGTATTTAGTGCACTCATTCATAAAGAAGCCTTTTAGATTTCAAATGATGACATAACGCATGTCTACGCAAAATTAAATGTTTACCCATTAAAAGTCTTTTTGACACAAATAATTAGTAAGCTAGTTAAAAGAGTTATTAATTAATAATTAATAAATTAATTCATTGCATAAGAAATATTTAGTAAAATTAACTAATAAGTTTATAAATATAAAATGATATTAAAAAAACATGTTATTTAATTAAATATATAAAAATTAATTTATATTTGTTTTAGATCCAATTATATTAATACAACCAAAAGATTCAAAATAGGCATATAACTAGCTAAAAGTTAATTAATTATATTTTATAGCATTATAAAATTATTTATTTATTTACTTACTTATTTATTTTTATTTATTTATATTGAATTAATGAGCATGGAACATAAATGCCTTTTTTTTATTGCCTTAGACTATGTGGAAAAAGATCAACAATTGAAAATGATATATATTAGAAAAATATTGATACGTATAATGTTACGAAGATATAGGATATAAACTATTAATTAATTAAAAGAAAATGGATAAATTTAAAAGAAAAAATTGAAAGGTCCTAACTTATAAGCTATTTACTTGGAATAGCTTATCAAAATAGAGCTTTTTTTGTCCAAAAATTTAGTACGCTAAATGCCTTTAAAATATAAAAAAGAGCTCATTGACCAAGTCAAGATTATAAATTTTGAGGCTAGCAATCATATTTATGAAATGTCTAAACAAAATTGGATCACAGAAAGGTGAAATTACACACTTATGGACGGAGATATTTAGACCTTGTCTTATTGTTATGTTAAGATTTATACTCATTTTAGCATCATGAGTAGATGCATGGATAATTTTATAAAGATAGACACATGATCACATTTTAGGGGACATTTCGTTCAATATATGGAATGAAAAAGGAATGGAATTTGATAAGGAGGAGTAAATATAATGACAACTGTTATTTTATTATATTGTTTGGTTTAGTTGAGAAACGGAATCATACTATTTATAATTCTCTTTTTTGTTATTTGGTTCATTTATGTAAATGAAAAGATATCTAATTGCTTTTTTGAAAAATAATTTATTACTAATAACAAAACTAATTAATAACTAAAAAAAATTGTAATTAAATTTTAAAAATTATAATGAAATTTTAAAAATCATAATTTTTTTGGAAATAATAATAATAAAATTGTAACAATTCAACCTATCCATAAATGCAATATATATAATAATAATGATATGATAAAAACGTAAAATTTTACTCCATGATCAATTTTCTATAGAATATGATATCAATTATAGAAAATTGTCAATAGTAGCCATTTAAATAGCCTAAAAATTTAACATATACAAATAGCACCTACAACAAAGACTAATCAACCAAGTTAAATATATGTCTATTGATCAAAACAACTAAAATAAACTACCATCCAAGACTAAGCACAAAATATTTTTACCATGATCCGAATGTAAAACAACCATTCAACAACCATTCAACAAAACAATATATCATGTCTCTTGTCACAATAAAACTAGATCTTCTTAAAAAGGTTAGACATATAATGCTTCCTCAAATTAGAAAAAGCTTGATTGAACACTCGCAGTTTGTGTTCTTCTGCCACAAGAATGGTTGCCACTTCTAAAGCTTTAGAAGGTGAAACACTATCCAATTTCATCACCTCCTCTAATATCTTGTTGCTCTTGTCATCTAATTTTTGTTCCCTTTCTTCTACATGTGACCATGTATTTTTCATGGTAGCAAGGTGCTCATTCATATCATGAAAAATAATGCCAAAGTTCTTAGAAATAGAATGAAAAGTAGAAGTTAAATTCCCATTATCCTCTATTTTCCTTTTCTCCTTTCCTTTGGGAGTCTTTTGTTTCTTTGCCTTCTTCGATGAAGGTTTAGGAACATATCCTTTATATACATATTAAGTTACAAATCAAGTCCTAGATTCAATTTCATCACCATCCTCATCGTTATCATCACTATCCATAATCATTGGTTTATTTGCCATCTTAACTTCTACATTTTGAATAGCTTTGATAAAAGTCTCACTAGCTTCTCTAGTTGCTCTATCTTTTCCATAAATTTCAACAAGTATGTCAAAGTAAGGAAATGATACCCCATATAATCCTTTTGCTTTCTTATGATTTTGTTAGAAAACCTAAAAAACAAAATTGTTAAGAAAAGTGCACACAATATTAACTTGTAGAAAATTTTATAAGAAAAAAAGAAAGAATAAAGAATGGAATTACCTTCACCTATTCGTTATAAACACTCTTCTATGCTTGCAATAACTTCTTTTCATCATCTCACTTGAATCCTGACATGGCTAACATTTCTACCAATGCATTATACTTTTCAGACCAATGTTAGAACCTAGACTCAATGTGTGGTTTAGCTCTCAAGCCACAGTGAGGAAGTTTGGAATGAATCATTTCTTCCAACCAATTTATATAACCATTTTTAAATCCACCCTTACCTTTCCATTTAGAATCGCTAGCCAACTCATGTAATGTTTGTACCAACACATCATCCTTATGGGGAGTCCAAAACCTCTTATTTTTACCTCTACCTGGACTAATATCCTCTTGAGGTGGTTGATGGCTAGTTATGTCACTCTCTATTCTATCAATTATCAAAGCATAAGACTTTGTAATTTTATAAATTAACCAAAAAAAGAAGAGTAGCATATGTAAATAACATAATTCTTTAAAAATAAGAACATGCCAAAGAACATCATGCAATAAAACTATGTCAATAAGTAATGTCAAACCATTATAATACAAATAATACAATAAGTAGAATAAAAACATGTTCTTAACAAGGTTTAAAGCACCAAATCACAACACATCTAAGCTTACAATTGAAAAAGGCAATCACATAACACAAACTAACAACTATCATTGTCTAACCATAACTCTCCAATCACTGAACATGTTTTGTG
Source organism: Saraca asoca (assembly GCA_026873985.1). NCBI lineage: Eukaryota > Viridiplantae > Streptophyta > Magnoliopsida > Fabales > Fabaceae > Saraca > Saraca asoca. The sequence goes on along the minus strand of JANHAO010010712.1, from coordinate 9,236 downwards.
TTAATGTGTTCCTAAAAGTAGCCCAACGATCTAATGTTGCAGTAGTTGTAATAAATTTAACTTCTTCATCATTGCCATCATCATCGTTGTCATCATCATCTTCATCTATAAACTCTTCCTCCTCCACATCATTCGTAAGGATAAATCTCTTAATTAGGCTATGAAGTAAACAACAAGTTATTACAATATGACCTTGAATTCAGACTGGGAAAAATGAAGGACTTCTAAGTATAATCCATGTCTCTTTAAGTAAGCCAAAGCATCTTTCTACCACACTTGTAGTTGTAGCATGTTTCACATTGAAATATTCTTCAGCACTTTATGGTTATTGATCACCTTATTCTTTAAAATGATAACATTGTCCTGTATAAGGAGCGAAAAATCCTTCATAGTTGGTGTATCCACCATCAACCAAACAATAACAACTTTCACATATGTCAAAAAGAGATTTGTTACTAGGTTTGTTGAATTAACTATAATATTTTAGTTAAAAATTATTAAAGTCAATTATAGTTACCTTGGGTAACCTGCAAACCATCTATCCTAGAGATAACATTTAGAAGAACATGACCATCATATGCTGAGCCCTCCCAACTAGGTAAGACATAAATAAACTCTATGTCAGGTGAGCAAATTCCTAATACATTCATAGAAATAGTGCTTTTCCTTGTTTGATACTTTTCTCTTTCTTGAGATGACATTGACACACTAATGTATGTACCATCTAAGGCTCTTAAACAATTCTATAAAAAAGGAAAAAACAAAGGACATAACTCATTTGCACACATGATTATTGGATATTAGTTATGTAATGAATAGGTGGGATTAATACCTTGAAATATTTCCACCTATCATCTTCATAGTCATCTATTATAGTTATAGGCTTTTAAGTAACTATTGGTGTGACTTAAGGATAGCACTAAGACAAAGATTAAATTGCCGACTCACAATTTCTCCACTTCTAAGAAAATACTATCTAATTGATCTATTCTTCTTATGGTGAGTCACCATGTACAAAAACATAACAACTATTTCCTCTAGTGACATATTTTGTGTTCCACTCAATCCCCCAATATCTCTAAGCATATCATAAGGCACATTAAATATGTGTCTATTCATACAAAGTACATTTCAAGATTTCACATCCTAAGCTTTTCTTTGACTTTTTTCTCTCCTCTAATCCTATAATAACAGTAACACTCATCACATACTACATCAAGTACATCATTACCATCACATTAACCATCATCATTATCAATTGAAGTTATTGTAATTTTCTCTTCCTCCTTAGAGATAGCCTAAAACAAGCCATTTTTATAAATAATTTACAATTCTCATAATGGATCAATTTCTTAACAAATTAAATAGATGGACATCTAAGTACATAACTATGTACTCAATTATAAGAGACAACCTTATTGGCCCTATGATGATTTTTATAGTAATTCAAGAAACTTTTTAAGTTCATAGAAACCAATTAACTAGTTTATTGAAAACTAAAATCCAAAAAGAAAAGGCTACATTATTAATCTACACAATTCTGCATATATTTACGCACAAATACATATAATGCATTAAAAATTTTGCATATACTGTACTAAAAATTCTATTGATACTACCCTACCGATATACACAATTCTACATATATTTATGCATAAATACTTATCATGCATTAAAAATTCTGCATATGCTACACCATATATTGCACTAAAAAATTTGTATATACTGCACTACAAATCTGTGTAAAATACTGTATATACTGTGCTATAAATCTGTGTAAAATTTTGCATATATTGCATTATAAATCAATGTAAAATTCTACTTATACTACATCTACATATAATTCTACAAAAACTGTATTTGCATATACTGCATCTACATAAACTACATTTGCATATACTGCATTTGCTTATAAAATTTTATAAATATTGTATATATTTCATGATTATTTCAAATGAAAAGATCTAAGTTAGAATCAATACCTATTGGCAGTAAGTAATTGCTTCGATTCAAAGGTCAGAGATGGTGGTTGAAAGCTGAAGATGTGCCTAGCCTTGTTCATGCTTCTAGCCCCCTTTTGTGAAGAAGATGTTGGCAGTAAGTAATTACTTAAAATAAGTACCAGTTGATGCATCTTGCCCTCTCTTATGAAGGAGAGCAATGTTTTAGAGGAAAAAAACAACGTGGTGACCATGTAAAGAATAATAAAGCTTCATGAAAAGAGAGGTTTCTTTTATTTCCACCAAGTAAGGGAATCGGAATCCTTAAAGGGGTAAGGATTTCAAATGGGTGGAATAAGTTAAGTGTTAGTAATAGAGACAAATTTCCTTCCACTTGAACCAAACAATGAGTAAAGGAATCAATTTTTTGATTCCGTTACTAATAGTAAAATCCCTGAACCAAACACCTCTTAATATGTATGTTTGGTTTCTCACACATTCCACATTATATTTTTGGTAATTGGAATATAAGCATTCAAAAAGTGTATGACACTAGCATCCTTATAGGTTATGATGATCTATATTATTGAGTAATTATGACAAACCTAAGGTGTAATGGTGTCACGATTGTTGTTGACATTTATTTTGTGACTACTTATTGTAATCCAATTTCTCATTTATTAAACTATGTTGTCCAAATGAGAGATTGTTAGAATTTCCTATATTAGACTACTACAGTTTAATTATTAAATTGGATTAATTGAATGTTATGAAAATTAAATATATTGAGCTAAGTAATATCTGATCAGACTATTGAGCCTAACATGATATATAAACTAAGAGTGGATATTAGCAATGTGAGTCTTGTAACTAGACCTACGATGATGGGTCAGTCGGTCAAGTAAGGTTATAGCAAGGTGTTCCCTACTTGTACCATAGACAGAGCTACACATGCCATATTAAGGATACAATATAATTCTCTTTCGTGTTCTTTACTAAAGCATGTGAGAAGTGCACGTGCTATAAAGGATTTGTTTTAGAATGGATATATATTAAAATATCAGGCAAACATATTTTATGACTTAATTTATTATTTTGTACAAATTTAGATGCTTTTTAACATGATGTATAGATCTAGTTATTAGCTATTATTTTCTCCCAATTATAAAAAATATAAGTTTGATTGCATTGAAAGATGAAGAGTAATGGTTTAATATTAAATTCTTTTTCTATAATCATATATATATATATATATGTTCTCAAATGTGAATGTAGACAAATTTATCAAACAACATTAAGTTTGTATATTAATATCGAGTGTTTCACTGAAGGAGATAATTTTCCCACAATCACTTGATATATTCCATACCTTTCGATCATAAACTTATAATTTAACCAAGTTAAGGTGCAATAATTATTCCAGGTTCCAACTACCATATAACCCCTACTTTAAAACCATAAAAAAAAAATTTAAGTTAATTTGAGAATAAAATGATATTAAAATGTTGGAATTATTTTAATACGAATTCATTTGTAATTAAATTTTAATTTTTTATAGCAAAGGAAGGCTTAATTTTTTTAAAATATGGATCCTTTATATTTTCAAAAGAAATGAAAGAAGTGAATTTAAGAGAGAGATAGAGAAAGAAATTTTTTTTTTTATTGAAATGGTTAGTCTCTAAAATAACCCATAGTAATCACCAGGTACAAGATGATCGGGCAAGACCAATCAAGGATTCAAATTTAAATCGATTGACCTACTACACTCGATCAATCTCACAAGACTTGAGCAAAGCCTACTACCTAACTGACACAAGACAAAAGGTGTGACCTAAGCATGCATAAACAATATGATCTCAGTAACCACCTAGAGAGAATCTCACTCATACCTAATAAACCTATGACATACGGTTGCATATGATTCTTCTAAGAGCATAATAATTGGCACACTCAATACCTATAAAAACAAATAGTTACCTCCTCTTTAGATTATTTTCACTACACTTACCAAAATTCTATGTGAGAACTAAGTTGATCATTGGAGTATGCTCAGCAAACCATTTCCATCATGTGCGACTAATTTTGTTATATACATAGGTCATCTCACTACTATCTTCCATTCCACTAGTCACCACTTCTAGTAAGGAGTTTCATTTGGCACCATCTATAGCTTTCTTCACCACCTCATGTCTCAACTTTCTCACTCGTGCCCCATCACTTGACAACCACCATCGTCGTGAGAGGACACAAGATAAACACTATAGAGATCCAATGGTAGAAAAAGCTTATGGGATTACTACTAAGCTAAAATATGATGCACTGGCAGAGCAGGTTCACCAATTGTGGGAGGAGTAGGAAGCTCTCTGGCACACTCAAACATAACCTGCTTAACCTTTGTCACTCCTTGGTCCTCTAAACTCTATCCTTGTGAAAGTTAATCTAGCAACTTTGGCACCTTTTCCTTAGTGACTCAACCACATTACATTTCTGACCCCTAACAACCTTTGTTGCATTCGACACCCCTTCTGAAAGAGCAAGTCTTTAACCCTACCATTCTTCCACTAGTGACCATACTCGTTAACCTGTCCCTACACCACCATCTTTTCCACCCATGAGTATCTCAAATTTAGACCCTAATTATCCAACCTATCCTTGTTGATATTATGGCTCCACCACATATAGCCTACCTTTGCCACCATGTGTAGCATTGTATCACCCTAAACACATGAGCTTTATAACCTCTTAAACATAACTATAGACCTTACACAGACTTCCAGGTAACTATCTTCCTACCAAGAAATGAACCACCCATTTTTGGCAATTATAATAACTACTCCTTTACCCACCCATTTCAAATTGCTAACATATATCGACTAGTATGATAGCACATTGAACCCTCAAGAACAGCTGGAGGCATTCCGAGCTTCATTGTTGTTGTTAGGCATTCCAAACACCATTATGTATTGCACTTTTTCTACCACCTTAAAGAAGGTCGGTATGCGCTGGTTCACAACTTTACCAAGATAGTTGATTGATAATTTTTGCCAACTGACTGAGGTATTTTCCGCTCACTCTGTAATAAGTAGGGTACCCAGGAAAACATCAATGACTTTGGTAAATTTCCAGAATGGACACTGTGAAATGCTTAAGGAGTATCTTGCTTGCTTTAATGCCCTAACGTTGGAAATAAAAAATCTTAACAAAGGTGTGCAAATACAACAAACCAACTCAGGCCTCTACTCCATCCATTTCTCCCTCTCGCTAGCTAAAAAGCTTGTAATTTCTCTCTTATAACTCTTGGCTTAATCTAAAAAATACATTAACGTCACATAATGAAAAATTGAGTGCAGATAATCTAATGGTTCATTATCTAAAGATAAGGTTACCGAATTGAAGATAGCACCCCCTAGGGATGATTTAATAATAATGAGCTGTTAAATGCTTCAATAAACCATATTGTGTAGAATGTTAAAGCTGCCAAATTGATGAAATTTCCCCTGTAGAAATGGAGAAAGTCTCCCCTAGCTGACAAGTTAAAATTTTGCAAGTTCTACTAAGACTATAAGCATCAAACAAATAATTATGTCACTCTAAAAGATGAGATAGATATGCTTATAAGGAGGGGCAGCTTTCAAAGTACAAAAAGTTCCACATCCAAGATCGGGAAAAGAAAGAAGAAAGTCACTGGGATTGTTCCTTGTTACCTATCCTTTTGAAAAATAAATAGCTTAAGACATCCTCCCTTATATTGGGGATGGTTCAAACCATCGTTGGTGGTTTTGCTATGGGAAGCCTCCAAAAATGCCAGAAAAAGGCACCTCAGGATGTTTATGGTGGTGGACAAGAAGAACATGAGAGAACAATATAAGCCAATCCATTTTACAGAGTATGATTTTGGCAATATCGACTAGAATCATGATGATTCAATGATTATTTCAGTATTATTGCATAATTTCATCATCAAAAGAATACTCATTGACCGGGGATGTTTTGTTGATATTCTATATTTGCATATTTCTAATGCTTTAAAAATCGCAAAAAGCATAACAACCTTACACAGGTATATTAATTGGTTTCACAAGAGAGCAAGTTCAAGTGGAAGGCATAATGACCTTAAGGTTAACTTTGGGGACTCGGCCATTAAAGAAAAATCTAGATGTCACTTTTCTTATCATGGCACTTCAAATAGTGCTTTGAATGCAATTCTAGGAAGTCCATCTCTAAATCAAGCTGGGGCAAATGTGGTCCTAGTTAAAAAGACCACAAGGAGATGGAGGATATATGTGGATTTCACAGATATTAATAAGGTATGCCCTAAAGACTCATATCCTTTCCTAAACATTGATTAGCTAGTAGGAGCACAATGGGATTTGCAATTCTTAGTTTTGGGGACGCATTCATAGGCTACAACTAGCTTAGAATGCACCTCAAAGATAATGACAAGGTATCATTCATAATCGATCACAGGACTTTCTACTATAAGGTAATGTTATTTGGATTAAAAAAATGTGAAAGCGACGTGCCAAAAGATAATGAACAAGGTGCTTATGGAGCAACTGGGTAGAAGTATGGAAGTTTATGTTGATGATATGATAATTAAATTGAAGAGCTTAGAGCAACATTGGTTGGATCTGGAAGAGACATTCAACATCTTGAAGAAATTTCAAAAAAGATTAAACTAGAAGAAGTGTACAAATGGGGTAAAAGCAAGAAAGTTCATTTTTTTCATGTTAATCGGGGTGGGCCATAGAGGCAATCTTGTCCAAATGTCAAGTTATAATTGACATAAGGAGCCTATCGACCATAAAAGAGTTACAGATGCTCAATGGGAAGATTACAACTCTTGCACATTTCATGTCCAAGTCAAGTGATAAACATGCTCCTTTCTTTAAGTTGTTTGAAATGTCAAAAATTTTAAATGGACTAACGATTATGAAAATCTTTCTAAGAACAAAAAAGTATTTGGCCGTACCACCCATACTTACTTGACCAGAATAGGATGAAACATTGTATTTATACCTAGTAGTGACCACAAAAATGGTAAGCTTAATACTAATCAAGGAAGTCAAAAAAGAGCAAAATTTGATGTACTTTACAAGCTACACATTGGACAAGGCCAAGACAAGGTACCAAAAACTAAAGAAGTTAGCATTCATCTTGTTGTCAGCATCCAAAAAATTAAAACTTTACTTTCAAAGTCATCAAGTTGTCTTTTGAATAGATGCCCCAATTCAGCAAGTGCTGCAAAAGCCTAATCTTGCAGGATGTTTAATGGCATAGGCATTGAAGCTCCTAGAATATAGGCTTGTCTACAAAACAAGAAAGGCACTAAAGGTTAAAGCACTAGCATGCTTTGTGATATAACTCTAGGGGCACAAATTTGGCATTAATGATTGTAATGATCTCACCAATTTTTCAAGAAGCTATTTCAAGTCCTAATTTTTTTGAACAGGTGAAGTCTACGAATGATGAATTGCTTTGATTGTCCATAATGGAGTGTGAGATCTTATTGAATTAACTATTTGTTACAAGCCTATTAGATGCAAATGGATCTTTAAGACCAAAGAATAGCCGGGGGTGATTGAAAGGTATAAGACCATATTGGTGGCAATCAACCATAACAAAAAAGAAGGCATTGATTATAGAAAACTTTGTTATTTGTTATAATTAAAGACTCATTTGGAGTTGTTATAACAATAGTAGCTCATTTTAACCTAGAGCTTCACTAGATGCATGATGGGCTTCTTGAATGGTGGTTAGCCAAAAACTATTTGTATGAACCAACCAGATGATATCCAAGAGAAGAGTAAAGAACACTTAGTGTGTAAATTGAAATGATTCTTAAATATGATTTGAATAAAATTTCTAGACAATGATATCTCAAGGTTGTTAAGATTATTGCTTCTGTTAGATTCAAGAAGAATGATGCAAATCTATCTATCTATTTTAAGTTAAGTACATGCATATTTATGTTTCTAGTCTTATGTTGATGATAATCTCCTTGAAAACAATGTTATAAGTCCTATGATTGAGACAAAGTGTATATTGTTTACAAATGAAGGATCTTAGTGATGCCTCTTTCATGCTAGGCATATAGATCCACCATGACAAATCCCCAAGGTCTTCTTGGCTTGTCTTAATGATTGTACCCAGAAAAAGTGCTCAGAGGTTCAATATATTTTATATGCTTTTCAAGTATTGTACCCTTCCAGAGGGCTTCTAAAGCCTAGTGTCCTCAAAATAATATAAAGGTTAAAATAAATCTCGTATGCTTTCATTATTGGCAGCCTATTGTATGCTCAAGTATGCACACATCTTGATATTTGATAACTCTATGAAAATAGAGTTATCTTTATGGCTTCTAGACTTAAATTGTTGAAGTTTGAGAGTGATTTTTATAAATTAAGCTTTATTATTAGGTTTTTTTGTTATTTTATCTAAAGTAATTTTGTTGTTTTATTTGTGAAAATTTTGGATTTGTTAATGGAGGAATTGGATTGAATTGATGAGGTTTGTATGCAGATAATTAAATCCTAATTGTCATTAGAAAAAGTCAAGAAAAAAGGAGGAATGAAAGAGAGGAACCAACTATTAAAAAAAAAAGAGACAGCATTGTATTTTTTTTTACCATGCAGTAATTTCATTGTAGTGGAGACCAGCTTGATTTTTTAAGGATAAAAATGCTGATTAGAGGGCAGCAACAATTGTGGGCAACTTAGCAATTATTCTGCCCATTTTTAGTGCCCAAAAATGTCAACCCAGTGGAGGTAGCAAGAGAACACATCAGTAGAGGAATTTTAGAGTTATTTAGCCCATTTTTTGGTGCCCAAAAACGTCACCCTAGTGGAGGTAACAAGTGTGGGCATGTCAGTAGAGCATTGGACACATTCTACCCATTTTTGGGTGCTGAAAAAAGCTAAAGCTAGGTGTGGAACGTTACTAGGGGAGCTGAATGGTTTTTCCCATTTTTGGTGCTATAAAAAATTAAATTTAGAGAGAGCAGTAGAGAACATGTCAAGAGGATCATTCTCTACCATTTTTGGGGGCTGAAAACCTAGAGAAGAAGGGAGAAGACGTGAAAGCAACATTAGCAAACCCAAAATCAGCAAGAAACTGAACCAGAGAATAGAGGGAGTAGAGGAAGGCACAGAATTAAGGTTTGACAATATTTCTCTCTTTTTCTATCTTTTCTCCAGCTATTTCTTATTTTGTTGAACAATGGAAACCTTGTATTTAAGAGTAACTATAGAAATGAACATGAGCTAAATTTGTTTTAGTTGAGATTATTGATGAACT
>JANHAO010010711.1:0-17509 GCA_026873985.1 Saraca asoca | reverse complement strand
GAGGTTGATTATTAATGATTTATAACTTCTGCACTAAAATGACACTAGTCAAGATCTAATAATTGGGCGTTATTAGATCCGTGGACACTAGACGATGTGGTGATTTCTCATTTGATGAGCAACTGACCTCACAAGCTGAGATGTAAGAGAGTTACATTTGAACACACACATAGACATGACTCAGTTAGTTTGGAGAAACATAACTGACAATCGTGATCTTGTCAGACCCAATTGGAGATACTATGTGAAGCTGCGTCAATAGTTAATCTCTAGTGGTGATTGTATGACTAATCCTTTGACTTGAGATTAAGGGATATCTTTTGCATGGAAAGTTATACTTTGACCAAGTCAAAAGTAACTTTATTCATGAGAAACAATAAAGACTTGAGTTGGGTATTTCTGAAAATGCAGTTAGATATTGCCTAATTAAGAGAGGATTCATTACTACTTGTTAGAGTGATGTCTAAGGCCGCTCAACGAATTAGTTTAGCTAATTAAATCCTTGTGCAAGGTTGAATTGAGACTCAAATTGGATTTGAGTGCTCGAATTCATTTGAGTCAAATAATTCATAGAGTTAAGAAACCATGATTAGTTATAAAGGTTAATGTTTATCCATACTTTTGACAAATCCGGATGTAGGTAATAAAAGGATTCAATCATGTATTGAGATCATCCACAGATAGGCTTGTCATCATTGTTAACTTCCGTCAAAATTTGGGTAGCTATAATGGCTTGCTAGAGTCCACTTGTAACTTAAAGTCCACAAGTAATTATTTTAGAGAAATTAATTATTAATTAAAATTAATTAGATTAATTTTATATGCCTTCAAATGATTTGAAGGATATTTTGAACTTTTGTCAATATTTCGGGGGCCTACCGGGTTACACATAGAACGAAAAATGAGTTATGGCCATAATTTGGATATATTAGATATCCAGGGACTAAACTATAATTTATAGAAATCGGAAGGACTGAAAATAGTTTTCATGAACTAAACTACAATTGGCAGAAATCGTTGAGACTGAAAAATGATTTTTTAGTGGGGCAAAACGACACGTCATTTTGGCCTCGGGCTACTGGCCAAATGACATGTCGTTTGATGTCCCCTTTTCTTGCGTAACGCTGCGTTTTGAACACAGAAGTGAAAAAGGGAAAAATCGGGAGAAGAGCCGCTTTGCCAGGGTTTCCCATCGAGGTCTGTCTTCGATTTTTGAAGCTAAAAATTTGATCCTTTTTCGGGCTAGCACTTGGGCAGGATCAACAACTCAAAAGGTTTGAGGGCCATTTTCGAGAATTTTTTGACGTGAGCAACCGGTAGAAGTCGAGATGATTGGACCGAGTTTGGTGACGCGTTTCAAGGCTCTTCCACTGCTAAGCTTGGCCAAAGGTTGGTTGAGCTCTCTATTTACAATATATGTTGTTGAAACACGTTGTACCAACGGGATCTGGGTAGTTTGCTTGGTTAGGATGTTTAGAAAATTTTTTTATTTTTCCAATTTGATCTCCGAGCAAACTAACATATGGCAGCCATAATGGTTGATGCATATCAGGTGGTTGATGGACGGAGAGTTGGTGATGATGGTATGAAGAATAATGCAATTATGGAAAGAGTGAAGTCACCAAATACATTAAAGCTGAGATCTGTTAATTTCAGAAGTTGGATGATTGCTAAGAAAAATTCATTGAGCAATCAACGGAAGATGAATAAGGCTATTCTTGGCAACAACTCTCTTCAAGGAAAAACCAAATATGGTAACATTAATACAAATAAAATGCTTGATTTACTCTTTTTTTTTTTGTATTGAATGATGATCTCTTAAATGATACAATTAACTGTTCTTTACATGTGAGGTCAACGATGATAAAGAATATTAATGGCAAGAATATTAGGTAATATAATGGTAAAAATATTATTGTTAGTAGTAATAATCAAAAGAAAATTAAAAAAAAAAGGCCAGTAATGCAAGCCAAGCAGGCCCATCTCACATAAAAAAAAGTTAGATAAAATGAATATAAAATACAAGTTGAACCTGAACCCATAACTTCGAATAAGTTGGGCCTTACTAAAAAGATGAACCATAAACTAGATATTGGTTTTGCTTCCTTTCTAAAGAATTTTTAGAAAAATTATCAAAACCAATTTATGCACGAAATTCTTGTTATTGAATATTTTCCTTCAAATTCAATGGTGAAATGATAGAGAAGAAAAGGAATAAGAGCTATGCTTGGGGCCCTAATCCAAAACCACCTGACGCGAACCTTAGTCTACATTTGCAATTTGCATGGTTTAACTTTATTGTCAAGAGAATGTCATAATAGTGGAAGTAATTTTCACATGCACGATATGGAAGGTAGCTCCAATGAAACTTGTAGGCATTTCTCGTGAGAGCCCTATTTTATCATTAGTTATTATGAATATTATTACTTAGAGGAGTTTGTTCCAAATCCATGACTGGGTTAATTAAATATATCTAGAAACAAACTTGGTGCTTGTTCATGGTGTTGTTGGAAGCTAGAATGTGTGAGGAGAATGTAGATAAGATAGTTATGAAATTGGGTTTTGATGAATCTATGAGGATGGAAGTTGAGAGTTTCTTTAGGGGTATTTGGTGCATATGGAATAAAAATGAGTGGATAGTTGCTTTTATGCTAATGCATGAGCATGTCATCTCTTTTCATGTTTTAGGATCTTCCAATTATGCTTTGTGGCTCATAATTATATATAGAAATCCTAAAGCTAGAAGGAGGGTTGATGTATGGTACATAATCAAGGCTTTTGTGTCAGTGATTTAAAAGCCATTGGTAGCCTTAGGTGATTTTAACTCCTTTTTATCGCCCTTGGAAAAGTTTGGAAGTAACCCTTTATTTGCTGGTACTTGTAATGATTTTGTTGATTGCAAGGATACTTGTAAGTTGATTGATTTAGATTTTAAAGTGAGTCCTTTTACCTAAAAATGAAATGGTGTAAAAGAAAAAGTTGATCATGCTATTGCTTCTTTGAGTTAGTGCCAACAACTTTTTAGAGCTTTAATTATCCATCTTCCTTCTTGTAAATCAAAACATTGTGGCTTTGACTAAAAATTGTTAATTCTACTCCTATGGCTTATCATGATTGGCATTTTCATTTCTTGGCTCCATAGCTAATGCATGAAGACTTTGGGAATATTGTTAAAGAAGTTTGACAAAACTCTAAATTTTTTGGAAAGGCTTTATTGGCTTTACTAAAAAAGTTAAATTTTACAATAAGGAGAAATTTGGTAATATGTCTAGGAAAAAAATATTCTTTTCAAAAGGTTGCAAGGTATCTAAGCTAAGTTGGATTATAGCTATTTAGATTTTTTGTATAACTTGAAGAAAGATTTATCGGAGTAATATGAGAAGATCTTGCTTTAGGAATAAGTCTTATGTTATAAAAAATCCAAAATTCATTGGATTAAATTTGGTGATTACAACACCAAATCTTTTCATAATTCAACCATTATAAAAAGGAAGTGGAATCATATTGAGGCCTCAAAGAATGACTTCGGAATTTGAATCTATGATGAGAATGCACTTAAAGATCTTGTAGTGGAGTTTTATTTTAATTTATTTATAAAAGAGACCATTACTTCTTTGCTTTATCCCTTGAAAGTTTGTTTTCTTCAATTGGATATTTCTGTTCTAAATGATTTCCATAAATCAATCTTTAATATGGAAATTATAGAAATTGGTTCCTTTAAAGCTCCTAGGTCAGATGGTATTCATGATTTGTTTCATCAAAGTCAATTAAAAATAATGGGTTAGTCTATATGTGATTTAGTATAAAATTTTTTTGCTTAGCTACCTTTTGTATAACACCTTAATAACATTCTCCTAGTTTTGATTCCCAAGGTGGATCAATTAGAGACTATTAGAGAATTTTGGCCAATAAGTTTCTACAATATGTTTTATAAAATTGTTAAAAAGATTATAACTAATAGATTGAGACTGGTAATACCTTCCTTGATTGCTCCAAATCAATGCAGTTTTGTCAAAGAGAGGCATAAGATTATTATCGCTCAGAAAATCTTTCATTCTATAAGAAATATGAAAGAGAACAAAGCTTTCATGGCCATCAAGATTGATCTAGAGAAAGCCCATGATAGACTTAATTAGGAATCCTTAGAGATAAAATGATTGAGCCTGATTTTCATAACAATATAATAGAGCTTATCTATAATTGTGTTTCCTTGAATTTCATACAACTTCTTTGGAACGTTTCCAAACTTCGAGAGGGTGAGACAAGGTGATTCGACTTTGTCCTATCTTTTTGTACTTTGTATTGAGAGGTTGGTTCATACTATTAATTTAACTATAGATAAAAGGTACTAAAAGTTAGTTAGTGTCTCTAAAAAAGGGCCTAAAATTTCTCATTTATTTTTATTGCTGATTTGATTATCTTTACCGAGGCTTCTATGGAGAAGGTAGAGATCATTTAGAATGTCTTCATATTTTTTGTGAATCTTTTGATCAAAATGTGAATGGGAATAAAACCAAACTTTTCTTTTCTAAAAATGTCTATCATGTTTGAGCAAAGGATATTAGTGAGAAATTGGACTTCAATCTTATTTTTGGCTTAGGTAAATATCTTAAAGTCCTCCTGATCTATAAAATGGTTGACAAAAATACTTATAGCTATGCTTTGAAAAAAGTTAATAATAGGTTTGTAAGACCTTGACTTAATATTCCTAATTAGTTTGGAATTTGACTTCTATTTTGATTTTTTTATTCTTTCATTTTTTAAAACTTGTTAGTGATTATATGTAAATTTATGGGGGAATTTTTTTTAACAAAGAACTGGTGAATGTTACGAATCAAATTAACATATTTGCATGCAAAATAAAAATGATACATTACTTTCATTTACATATTCACTTTATCTACCCACAAGTTACTGACTAGAGCATTCAACATCTAGGACTTCCATGGTATGTCACCTCTCTAGTGAGAGGGAAATGCATAACTAATTTGGTAATAAAGGTTCTAGTAGCACTCTTAAACTCTATAGTCATTTGATTAATGCTATGCGCTTGAATCCGATATCCAAAATTATAATTGTAGAGTGATCATTCCTAGCCACCGACTCAGTGAGTAAAATTGTTAAAACTATTGTGAGGTCACATGCAAAATGTATACACACCTACCCAGAAGTATGGTATTTCACACATTATAAAGAATCATGATCTTCTGAGAGTTACAGAAAAATCTAACAGTCATTTCATAACTAGAACCACTTATCACAATAGCAAATAAGCATAATAAAATCTTCAGTTAATCACATATAGAACCATGCCATCAACAATCATAGCATTATAATCCACATAAATATTCATCAAACCAGATCTATTTATATACATTAAATTCATATCTTAATATAAGTGATCACTTGATTATCCAAGCTATGTAAGGTATGCATGTGGTGCAGTTCTCCTTTATACTCCCTTACCACCCTTATCTATCCCATCTCCAACCTTATTCCTGCTATTTTTTTTATATATCACCCACCAAGCGATCCCGATCCGATAAGTTGCATCATGGCCTAGTACACCTGATTTTTACATTTTTTGTGCTCTATAAATGCAATACATATTATGTGCACTATAAAACTTGTATTCTCAAAATTTTGCCCTTTAAGCCATTTCATAGCAATTCATTCTTATGCACAGATATAAGATCTCATTATTTCATAGCTTATCATCATTAATGCATCCATCAAAATCTTGGCATTGAAATCATACACATAAACATTTTATAAATGCCATATCCACACAATTCCATAGTCATTTTTAGCTTATACGTCTTTTATTAAATTTCTATTGATTTCCAGATTACATATTTCAAGTCTCATTTTATCTTCACTGTAGCTTACTCTACTTATCTCCTTTTTGCTAGCATTTTTCGCATCCGGATCTAATAGTCCTTGATCCTTTCTTCTTGTTTAGTATTTAGATGTGCTAATCTTTATTTTTGTCATTCATTTACAACTACGTTATTACCTTTTACTTTTTATAGTTTTTGGACATATCTCTTTTATTTAACTTATTTTGTCCCTTTTTCTAGGTCAACTTAGCTTTTTAACAATTCCATTTGATTTTAAATATTATTTCCATATTTTCTCTTTTTTTATATTCTAAGATTATTTATTTCCTTCAACAAATTTCTCTTAATTTCTTACTATCCCTTAGGATATTTTAACTTTACAAAATTGTTCCTGAAGTTTTCCCTTTTATTAATGATAATCTAATAACTACACTTTACCTTTGTACTTTGAGCATATAAGAATTTACCTTCTTTTTCAAGTACTCTATCATTACCTTTATGTATTTTGTAGTCTTTTCCCTAGTTAAGGAAATTCTATGTTTCATCATGTCACTTACACATATTCCAACGATCTCTAAAAATTTGTTTCTTTACTCAATTATTTTAAATTTAAATTATTCTTTTGCCACTATTTTTGATTTATTTGAGTTACTGTAACAAAAGCGAAGTTTAAAAGTTTTATTTTAACCTAAAAGTTCCTAGTTGTGTCATAACCTCAGATTTTAAGCAAACTACTTTAGACCTTATTTAAGATATTTATGAAGCCTTAACACGAGTTCACTAAAATTAATTAAAATTACATATTACCTCATTTAATAAAAGATTGATTTCTCCATCTCTTTTTTCCTTGATTTACGTTTAAACAACTTGTTAAAATATGCTTTCAAATATTAATTCTACATTTTTCTTAAAAAAAAAATTATCTTGCATTCTTTTAGTGCTACGCCTTTAAATCTGTCCTTTATTTTTTAGTAATTTATGTTAATAATTCTACTTCCAAAAGTATGTTTTGTCAATACTAATTCCTTTGTATAGAATAAGTTTTCATAGTATTTATGTTTTTCTCTTATCCCTTCTACTATCAAACAAATTCTTTCTACAATATTAATCAGTTGTTACATATGATTTTACACATTTTAGCCTTTATAGCATAAATACAAATTCACACATGCCAATAAACATATAAACATAGTATACAAATACCTCATGTAACTTGGTAAAGTTAAAAGTCCTACTCACAAATATTAAGCTTCTTGAGCTTAGTTTGTAAATATATTTTGACTTGAAATGACTGTCAGGATCCTTAAGCTTTCTTTAAGTTCCAAAATGATGTTCCCAAATTTTTAGAAACTCCTAGAACATGTATATTACATAAATATATTTATTTTGTGAATAGTTTAAAATAAAATTATTAAACATGTAATATCTTATGGTTTTTACATAACCTATAATTTTTCAATTAACCTAGCTCACAACCTTTAGAAGTGTCAGAATGTCAATCAGTGAAATCAAGAAACCCTTGCCTCACTGACTATCAACCAGCACAACAATGACCGTCAGCCAAATCCATCAAATAGCAAAGAAGCTTCTACTCTATAGATTAGCAAATTTAGACAACGTTGGAGTCTAATTCCTTTTTTATGAACATCAAAACAATTAGGTCAAGTTTTAAGAATGGTGATTGTTGATGAATACATAGATTTTTTTTTTCTCTAACATGCTTAGTTTATCGTTTGAGTTATGTTTGAAGCAATTGAGTAGAGTATTAATAAGCTTTTCTTTTCAGCTTTTGAGGTTGAGATTTACCTTGTTATCCATGTTTGCTCTTTTGCTTATGTAATTCATCTTCATTGATATTACTATGGTGCATTACCTAAGGCTAAAGGGCATTCTAATTTGTCTAATTTCAAGTTGGAGTACAGTTTAGAGAAGTTGCAATTTACTACCCTATTCTTTTGAATTACTTATGTTATTTGCTTGAGTAAGTTTGATTTGTTCTTCAATGGATATTAAGCAAGGTTTTCTAGTAAAAGTTTCAAATTCTAAGAAGGACAAGGAAGTATGTCAACAAAAAGAGAAAAAAATTGAAATGTCCATCATGTTCTGACTTCCAGCAATTAAACTACAAAGATCTTGAATTTGTGTGGAATATTTTCTTAGTAGAATTACATAAACTTAGAGATGATTGCATTGATAAATTTGCATCTCAATTACACTTTTTTTGTAGAAGCTCATACCAAACACTCTTTGTTTCTTAATGTTGTCTCATCTGTTCTTTGGAGAAAATTTCATCACAAAATTGTTGACAACAATATGTTTCATCGAGGTCAAGTTGTGAGTATATAGGTTAAAGAGCTAGAAGACCAAATTCAAGAAATGAAATCCGTCAATGCAGGCAAATTCACATTATGATAGATAAGTTGCAATACTTGGACAATAGTTTTAAATGTATGCAACAACATAATTTGAATTTACAATATCAACTGTAATCATTGGTAAAATTTAGTTAGAAAGGAGTTTTCATTCTTTCAGAGAATGCTTTACATAAATTACTTTATGCTAAATGTTTTACTATTTTTTTTTCATTTGATGGAAATAACTTTCAATTAGTTCACTTGAAGAAAGAAAAAATTAGTAGGATCTACACTAGATGTGGACAAATAAGGCATTACATTTTTAATTGTAAAAGACCTTGCTCAAGCAAAAATCTATTTGCAACGTTCAAGTATTGCCCTTTTTTTTTCTTTTTTTTTTTTCAAAATCCTAAAGAACCTTCAAGTCCTAAAGGACCCCCCTACATGGCAGTCTAGCTTGGCTAGTTGTAAGTTCTTGCCAAACTACCCCGATTGTCATAACACACTCTTTTTCTTCTAGTTTGTTTTTCTACTTTAGGGTAATGTTTGCAATCACTATGCTATTACAACTTATCATGACTTACGAATACATGACCTAGATGATGGTTAACCTTTATCCTTGTTAGAATAGAAACATTTAACTAAAGATCAAATAAGGATTCAAATGAATAGGTCTACAAACCTAAAAGATGGCACTATCATAACTTCGACATTTTCTCTAAACAAGGCCTATAGGAGAGCAATGAATGTTCAAGCCAAAATATGTAAACGATCATCAACAACTATTGCTTTTCACAGATTTTACAATTGTTTCATATCCAACTTTTTTTACCATGATGTTCATCAATTTATAAAAGGAAAACTCTTGTTGTGCTGAGTTATATATCAATTCATTTGGGAGTAATTTGTTCAACAAAGCCAACCACCAACTTATATTAGTTAGATCATAAGTACTTAGTAGTTGTTTTATATGTCTTTAGCTCTTTTCTTATCTTTTCCTTACAAGTTATTGTTTATAGTTAAATATTATTTCTAGGTCTACTACTTGTAATAGTTAGGTATCCTTTACTCATGTAACTATTTCCAATGTCAAATAAAAAAAAAACTTTAGAAATATGTCTAAAAATTCTTGAGTGTTTCTACGAAATATTATTTCTAATTATTACTATCTATTTTATTAGTCCCACCTAAAATTCATTATCATTATTTTTCAAATTCCAAACAAAAGAGATTGCCTAATTTTTTATCTCAGGATCTATATACATAATTTTATGATTATGAACTTTGGCTTCTATTAAAGTCTAAATTAACTGAAATTTAAGGCAAAGTTTTGAGGAATTTTACAATCCAGGAAGAAAATCTTAAAACTTGGAACAATCTCAAATTGACCATTTTGGATAAAGATCACATCACATTGGAGGATGATGAGAGCTTTACTGGTGCAAAGAGAAAGAACAGATTTGTAGAATTAAAAGGCAGATGGTCAAAACAATAAGTTAGTGACAAGATGGGTTTAAAGATTGAAAAAAGGAAAAAAATTAATTGGCCAAGTGGCATTCATAGTTTGGAAATACTTCTAATCCTACGTATTGAAAATTTCAGTACTATTACCTCTTGTATTTTGACAAATCAGAAAATCATCTCCTTAATTTTAGCATTCACTCAACTATGATGTTAAAACATTTGATTTGTTAAAATATAAGAGCCAATAATATTGAGATTTTAGTGCTATAATAAAATTAAAAATATTTCCCATGATTTCTTGTTGGAAACCACTTGGTGATCATATGATTTCTATGTAATCTAAGGCTCTTATGTGGTCTTAACTATGGTTTCCATGGAAACCATTTGTAATACAATGGTTTCCAAGAAATCATTAGGGGCCACACACATGCTTTCCTAAAAAATTAAGCATGGTACTTGGTTTCTTTACAAACCATTAGCAGATTTTTTTTTCTAATAAACATAATTTCATTTAAACACTCAAATTTTAACTTACCACCCTCTTACACAATGCCTCACACACACCTTTTAAGCCAAACTAAATCCTTCTACTTACATGTCACATACATATCACTCTTATGCATACTTTATGTCTATTAAGTAAATTTCATGTGTAATTAAGAATTACATTTTAAATATATTTTTATGAATTCGAAATCCAATTGAACAAAATTGTAATAAATTTTATTATAAAATAAATTGAATGATTATTTGTTAGTTAAAATAGTCGATACTTGCAAATTATTCAAAACGATAGATAGTTTAACTTTTTTAAGATAATTAAAAAAATTACTAAAATACTTGATGCATTGAAATGATGAAAATATAAATTTTTTCAATAAATTCATATATCTTTTTTAGTTTTTGCAAAATATCCTTTGCTAACTTTATGCACACATGTTTAAATCATTTTTTTTTATAATTTGAAAGTAAGAGTAATTTAAATTTATATAAATTAAGTACAATAAATATGCACTAGTTTTAAATTTTCTACCATTAAAACTAAAGCACATTCACAGTATAATAAAGTCATATTTATAATTGTACCTCTATTAGTAAAAAAATCTAGTTAATAAAATAGGGCATTAAATATGCTATCATAAATCCAAAATTTTAAATTAATCAAAGTTGCAGCAATACTAATATAATTCAAGGCATAGATTTGGCCATAAGATAAACCATTTAAAATAACAAATAATTTATTTATTTCATTAGATTAAATTTCAAAAATAATTAAAATACTCAATATGTTAAATTTGTGTGGTCTAGCCCATAATTGCATGAGCCATATTCACCATGTGAAAATGGTTAAGGAACATAATAGTAAAATGTCAATAAATTGGTTAAGAGACAAGTAATTTAATGCATGGCATGCATAAAGGAAAATTTGTAATTTGAAAGAAAAGAAACTACTACAAGGCATAGAAGTAAGTTGTAGGTTAGATATACGCTAGCAAGTAGCAGGGAGAAAATGTGAAGCAAGTTACAAAGTAGTCTTAGAAATTTTGCTGCACATTTGTTGGAAAGCCTTGATAAATAAAGGTGAACTTTTCCATCTGGAGACATACTAAAGAAGAGAAAAAGCAACATGACTTTAAAAAGTTAGAAAGAATTTTTTAGTATTCATGGTGAGTGAGTTGTGGGTATCATATTAGGCCGAGTATAAAGAAACTATAGTATTCTAAATTAGAGTATTAGAGTAATAAAATTGTAAGGATTGAGTTACAAATTCTGGAGAGAGAATATCGAGAGTGAGAGAAATACAATAATATCTCTTGTACTGATTTTATCATATATGGTACATTTTTCAAAGTTCAACCTTTGGTTTTTCCCTCTAAAATCAAAGAGGATTTTTCACGTTAAAATTCTTGGTGTCCATTAGTCTTCTTTGATTCTAATTTTTCATTATGCATGTTCACTATGATCCTAACAATTAGTATCAAAGCAATGTTGTATTGCTAAAATTGTTTTGTAATTTATATTGGCTAGTTATATTGCCTTTGGTTTGGCAAAACTATCCAATTTTTTGTCTTCTCACTATTGGCTAGTTATACTATCTGTGGTTAATATAACTGTTTATTTTTGTTATATTTGATTATACATACAATCTATGTTTGGGGTTACTCACCAAGATGGAGAGCAGTTCTAAAACCATAGTCAAGTTGAATGCAACTGGTTATTCATTATGGAGAACCATGATGGAAGATCACCTCTATTGTAAAGATTTATATGAACCAAACTTGTTCGAAAGATGTAGCTAGCAATACACAAGTCTTTATCACATAAAATAGGGCTTGAAATCAAAACTGAGAACATAGTGGAAGATCTAAGTCTAGAAGCAAATTGAAGTGTTATGATTGCCAAAACCCTAAACATATGAACAAAGATTGAAAACTTCTAAAACAAGAGAAAAGAAAGAAAAAGGCATACGACAACACAGTTATCATAGCCTTTACTAGTAACGATAAAGTCACTCTCCTTTATGGTTATGAAGGAGAATGGTGTCATTTAGCAAAATCTAAAGTCAAGTGGATTTTAGATTCTGGAGCCTCATTCCATTGTGTTCTTGAATGGGAATAGTTCACAACCTACAAAATAGAAAGCCTTGACTCTATCAACATAGGAACAAAAGACATCTTAGATTATGGGAATTGGTAAATAGAATTGGTCACACAATAACATTGGAGAATGTGAGGTATGTTCTTGATCTATGATTGAATCTACTTTCTACAAGAGCTATGGATAATGAAAGATTTGAGCATCATATGGGCAAAGGTACATGAAAACTCACCAAGGGATCTTTGGTGGTAGTGAGGGAAAGAATGTACTACTCGTTATACAAAACTCTTTTGAAAATCTATGAAGGGAAACTTAATACAATTGAAGATAATTCTTCACCAAATTCATAGCATAAAAGGTTGGCACATATGAGTGAAAAAGGATTACAACTTTTAGCTGAGTAGTTTTTCATTCTAATTGCCAAAGGTGAATCATTAAACCCTTGTGAGTAATGTTTATTTGGAAAGCATCATCAAGTTTCATTTTAGAAAAACTTAAAATGAAGGGAACATAAATTAGAGTTGGTACATTCAGATGTTTATGATTCCATTGAAGTATAATCTTTAGGTGGTAACAAATACTGTCACTTTCATTAATGATGCCACAAGAAAGACATTGGTGTATTTGTTACAAACAAAAGATAAAGTATTCTAGTATTTTTAGCAGTTCCATGCTATGGTGGAAAGAGAGACCAAATTACCCTTAAAATGTCTACGCATTGATAACAGAAGAGAGTACACATCTCGAGAGTTCAAGACATACTGCTTAAACTATGGTGTAAGACATGAAAAGATAGTTCCTGCACTCCACAACATAATGTGTTGTAGAATAAATGAATCAGACGATTATGGAGAAAATTATATGCATGCTTAGAATGTCAAATATACTTAAATCATTTTAGGGAGAAGCTGTCAACTTTGCTGTCTACCTGATCAACCGATCACCATCAATTCTTTTGGATTTTGAAATACCAGAGAGAGTTTGGATGAGCAAATGTGTTGGTTACTTTCACTTGAAGGTGTTCGACTACAAAGCATCTATACGCATGTCGAAGGAACAAAGGCCAAAACTAGATGATAAGGTTACTCCCTACATCTTTGTTGGATATGGCAATGAGGAATTTGGCTTTTGATTGTGGGATCCAAAAAAGAAGAAAGTTGTTAGAAGCAAAGATGTCATATCTTTTGAGCACAAAGGAATAAATGAAGGAAAAATAAATGAGATAACTAATAAAGCTTTTAATAAAGGCATTGATCAAATGCCATTAAGAACTCTATTAGAAGGTGCCATTGATGGAGGGGAGATATAAGAATCAGAACATGGGATAGATGTTAAATAGCCAACCATAGAAGAACCAAAACTAGATGGTAAAGGTGCTAAGTAAAGGGACCCATCACAAGAGATGAAACTTCAGCTAAAAGGTTTATCAAAGAACATGAGCTATCTACAAGGTATCAAATATATTTTAATTACAGAAGAAAATAAGCTAGAAAGTTGTCAAAACATTCAATCTCATAATGACAAAAACTCCTAAATCAAAGCTATGTAAGAAGAAATAGACTCCTTGCATAAAAACAACACTTATGGATTGGTGGAACTTTCTACAAGATGAATAACACTCAAGAACAAATGAGGTTTTAAATTAAAGAAAAATGGTGATAAATTGCTAAAGTACAAAGCTTAACTAGTGGTGAAAGGCTTTGGTCAAAAGCAAGGCATTGAATCTAATGAAATTGTCTCACTAGTGGTAAAGATGAGTTGGATTCGAGTTATATTGGGATTAACAGCCAACATGAATCTTGAATTGCAGCAACTTGATGTAAAGACGACATTTCTCCATGGTAAATTGCATGAAGAAATCTATATGGAACAACCAGAATGATTTAATGTAAAAGGAAAAAAGAACATGGTTTGCAAATTGAATAAAAGTTTATATGGATTAACAGTAATGGTATAAGAAATTTTATTCTTTCATGATGAGTCATGAATATATCAAGACTGATGCAGATCATTGTGTATATGTGAAATAATTTTCAACTGACAAATTTATAATCCTGTTGTTGTATGTAGATGATATGTTGATAGTGGGACATAATATGAAGATGATGGATGACTTGAAGAGGGACTTATCAAAATCTTTCAACATGAAAGATCTAGGCCTTGCAAGATAAATTCTGGGAATGCAAATTTTGCAAGATAAAAAAACTAAAAAACTTTGGTTATTACAAGAAAAATACGTGGAATGAGTTTCAGAGAAATTTGGCATGAAGAATTCTAAGCCAGTTAGCATGCCATTAGCCAATCATTTCAAACTTGGTAAAAAGAGTTGTCACATTACACAAAGAGAAAAGGATGTTATATCAGCAATTTCATAATCCTCTGTAGTTAGGAGTTTAATGTACACAATGGTATATACTCGGCCAAATATTGCTCATGCAATCAGAAATATGAGCAGATTTCTTTCAAACCCTAATAAAGACATTGGGAAACTGTTAAGTGGATCTTAAAATACGTACAAGGTAATTCCAAAATGTATTTATGGTCTGGGGATGTAGAACTGATTTTGAAATGCTATATAAATACTAATATGGCAGGTGACCTAGATAATAGAAAATCTACTTAAGGATTCTTGTTTACTTTTATAAGGGGAGCTATGTCTTGGCAGTCCAAATTGCAAAAATGTGTTGCCTTATCTACAACTGAAATAGAATATATCACTGCAGTTGAAGCAGGAAAAGAAATGCTTTGGTTGCAAAGATTTCTTCAACAATTAGGAATAAAGCAAAATTGGTCCGTGATTTTCTGTGATAGTTAAAATGCTTTAGAGTTGCGTAAGAACACTATGTAAGGTATCATTGGTTGCATTAAGAAATTGAACAGAAGCTGTTCAAGTTAGGAAAGATTCACACTGATAAAAATGTAGCTAATGTGATGACAAAAGTCATAGCTCATGAGATGTTGAGTTATGTGTCAAATTAGCCGATATAGACTCTAAATAATCATCATTGAAGTTATTCTCTCTCTCCATAGGCTGGAGGGGGATAATTGTGGGGTCTAGCCTATAATGGCATGAGCCATATTTACCATGTGAAAATGGTAAAGGAACATGATAGTAAAAGGTTAAGAAACAACCAATTTAATGCATGGCATGCATGAAGGAAAATTTGTAATTTGAAAAGAAAGAAATTGCTGCAAGGCATAGAAGTAAGTTGCAGGCTAGGCATAGGCTAGCAATTTGCAAAGTAGTCTCAGCAATTTTGCTTCACATTTGTTAGGAAGCCTTTATAAATGCAAGTGAGCTTTAACATGTGGAGATACATTGAAGAAGAGAAGAAACAACATGGCTTCAAAGATTTAGAAAGAATTTTTGAGTATTCTCTGTGAGTGAGTTGTAGGTATCATACTAGGTAAAGTGAGAGAAAATTATAGTGCTCTAAATTAGAGTATTAGAGTGATAAAATTGTGAGAATAGAGTTACAAATTTTGTAGAGAAAATATCGAGAGTGAGAAAAATACAATAGTATCTATTGGATCAATTTTATCACATAATGAATATTTTCGAAATTCAACTCGTGATTTTTCCCTCTAAAATCAAAGAAGATTTTTCATATTCAAATTCTTGATGTTTATTAATCTTTTTCAGTTCTAATTTTTTGCTATACAGGTTCATTTTGATCCTAACAAAATTATTTAAAATATCAATTTTCTAATAAAATCGTAGCACTTTTTTTGCAGTACTTGTGTACATGTCTGGATGCCTCTATAAAAGAGAGAAATTTTATAAACTCATTAAAGAATTTCTTTGGGAAATGATTGTTTTGGGAAATAAAAACTAAAAGGAAAAAGTGAGAGAAATAAAGTATACCATTGTGGACGTATCTTGAAGACAAAAGTCGATTTTAAAAAATAGTAGTTTAATTTTCATAACCTAAGCATTGTAATTATGTAATAGTTTTTAGATTATTAATTATTAGGATTAAGAAACCTTTTATTCACTTGGAAATTTTTTTTCCATATCAATTTTAGACCTGGGATTCTCACCGTGGAGAAATATTTATGTCAACCTGTTTGGCTATGGATTTGAAGACAGAAATAAATACAAAATTTGTAGAATTACTAATACATGGAATCCAAGTTTATTATTATGAATCTATGAGATAGTTTGGTTGACAAAAAAATTCAATAAGAAGTACAATTTCTTAAGAAATAATAATAGAGAAATGTTATTTGATTTACCGCTAAGTAATAAAATAACAGAAGTAATTCTTTTCAAAAAATTACTTATTTATTCTCTTTCTAAATAATAAAAATTTCATGTAAAAAATTTAAATTTTCATGTTCAATCAAATCAATTTGAACATGTTTTAGTATTTTCTAAAAATTCACAAATTTTTTTTTACAAAATTCAACTTTCCACCAAAATCTATATCATCCAATCCAAACGTATATTATGTTAACACAAAAATTTTCCCCAATTAGACAGAGTGTGAGCTTCTAGGTAAAAATTAGAATCCAATTGTTTTTTTGAGAGGACGCGAGAGTGGAATGGAAGCAGGAGATAAGCAGTAGGAATAGAAAGAAAGATTGGCATTAGGAATGTGTGAGTCATTTTACAGACAGGTAGGAGGTTTCATGTAATTAGCCAAAAAATTTGCGTTTCATGCTTACACAGACTGATTCAATTTAATACTTAGGACTGATTGAGCCTCGGCTTCCAACCTTTGCTTAACGATAAGGCGGAGCAAACCAACCAAAGATCCACCATAGCCATGGCTTCGTTAGCCACATTCTCTGCTCTTCCTGCTTTTTCCTGCGACAAGACGCGTTCCCTTCGAAGCCTTATCCTCAGTCCCCTTGTGACGCCATCAATGGCATCAAATGCCAGAGCTAGAGGACTTAGAGTGGCACAAATTTCTGCTGCACTTGGCCAGAAGAACGCATTGCAGTACAGGAAGCTTGGCGATTCTGGCCTTAACATCAGTGAAATCACTATTGGTACTGTGAGTGTTTTTGGCTTCCTTTTTATGTATCATTTTTCTTTTTCTTATCAAATTGCTTAGTCATGACATATCTAAGTTCCTCCTTTTGGGTTTTGGAATTGAATGAATTGCGTTGTCTTGCTTGAAATTAAGATTGGAGATGGTTCAAGTTGATTTGTACTGAGCTCCGTATTCAGCGTTTCAGTTACAAATTTGCTTTGGATAGCATGATTTTCTGTGTTATTCTTTTGCTGACAGAAATTCTTAATAAGTG
>JANHAO010010710.1:0-17474 GCA_026873985.1 Saraca asoca | reverse complement strand
TAATGTTTAGAACAAAGAAAGAAAGAAAGAAAAGATGAAGTTGAAAGAAGAAAACTCAGATGAAAATAAACTAGGATTCTTGCAAAAACTTTAAACAAAGAGGAAATCCCAAATTCAACTCAAAAAACTCTTAAGAAAATAGAGAAACTCATAATCTAGCTTAATCCTAATTAATGAATAACTAATTGATACATTAGGTTGCTTAAGATTAGCTTATATAGCAGTTTACGGGGCTTGGAACATGGCTGTGCTTTGGGACACAGGCTGGCCATGTTTTGGGCTAGAGGTTTGCTAGATGTTGTATCGAACACGACCGTATCCTAGGACACGGCCAAGCCATGTTCAGTGCTGACTTTTTCAATTTCTTCAACTTCAATAATGGTTGACTTGGATTCTTCACATCGCTTCTTTCCTAGCTTCTCCTTGAGTCAAGTATGCTCCAAACTTCTACTTTCATCCTCCTTTTAAAGCCTCTTTGCTAAGATGAAAAGACAAATACAAACTACAACAGTACCAACGAACAAATGGATTAAACTAGAATAAAAACTGCAGCAAAACCACAAATTAATAACAAATTAAGAGGTAATAATCAACATAATAATAGGCATTTTACTCATTTATCAGTTTTTTTTTTAATGTTTTCCATCATAGAAGCCATGGAAAAGGTTTTTTTTTGTAAAAAAAAAATGTCCTACAATTGTTTTGCTATAGAAAATGTGTGTGTGTGTGTGTGTGTTTTTAAATTTCTTTCCTATGGCATAAACTATGGGAAAATGCATATATATAATTTTTAATGTTTTGATATTTTATTGGAAATTAATTTAACATAAAAAAATATTAAAATCAATTAAAATGAAGTTGATAATACTGAAATAAATAAAATGTATTTTCTTAAATTTAATTATGATATTCTCTAAATTATTTACAAAATAAAAAATACAAAATCAATGATCATCCAAACACTAGTGATCTTGCTCATTTGACTGCTCTTCTTCCTAGTCATTATGCTCAGAGTTCTCGTTAAGAATGCTAGATTGCAAATTCAATGGATCAAAAATGGTTTTAAACTTGAATTCACTTTGCTCCCACTTTCCCTTGATCCTTGAAATCTCTTTATCATCGTTCCATAATTTTTGTTTGAAGACTACTTCCTTGCGAGCCATCTCTTTATTTAGGGTTACGACCTGACAGTCCATTTCTTTATGGCTAATGACCTTGGAGGAGGACAAAGGATTGCACGAGAAGTGCCTAATGAAATGGAAGGGCCTCTACACCAAGTTCATAGATTTTGTTATGATTTGACCTAACCATTTGAAGCTAGGCCACCTCCTTAGCTTCAATAGTGAACTGTGAAGCATCAGAGGTGTAGGCTACAAAAGGTTAGGTAGACAAAATCTCTATAGCCTTTTAAGTGGCTACAGCCTCCAAAATATAAAAACTAAAAAATTAAAAATTTTATAGCAATTTATTAACTTAAAAGATGTAAATAAGTTAAAGGACACTTATATAGGTTCTTTTCTATCACCATCCATTCATGTGTTGTCCTTCTTTTCATGATGGGTATGCTTGAACACCTCGAAGCCTCCCTAGCATCTTTTCTTACATTTCAAAGTATTAGTATTAAACATGAATCAAATTAAAACTAGAGTTCACAAAAGGTTAGGTGGACAAAATCTCTATAGCCTTTTGAGTGGCTATAGCCTCCAAAATATAAAAGCTAAAAAATTAAAAATTTTATAGTAATTTGTTAACTTAAAAAGATGTAAATAAGTTAAAGGACACTTATATAGGTTCTCTTCGGTCACCATCCACTCACATGTTGTCCTTCTTTTCATGGTGGGTATGCTTTAACACCTTGAGGATGCTGAGTAGCGCAGCTAGCATCTTCTCTTGCATTTCAAAGCATTAGTATTAAATATGAATGAAATTAAAACTAGAGTTTACTCAAAGAAAAATTGAATAACTATGAATTCTTACCAAGCACCTCTTGTGCTCAGTGACAAGGATAGAACCACCAATGTCATTAGTGTGTCCTATCCACTGATGGAGCAATGATTTTTCTTGTTTTGCTTAGAGATATTTCTATTGTCCTAAGTGTTCTAAGTCTACCAAAGCCTCCCTCGGGTCTCCTCAGTGATCCACTGAGACTTTTGGACTTTCTCTTGGGCCTCTTTTATTATATCTTAAAATCACTCCGCCACCTTGGAGTCAAAGTTCCTATTAATGGCATCTTCATTATGAGGGTTCCATTTATATTTATCCCACAAAACAATTGAAATTATTATTTTCATAATATTCATATAGAAAAATATTGTCCAAAAAATAGAAATATATAATTTTTACCTTAAATATCCTTCACCATAAACCCTTTATCTCGAGGTTCACCTCCTTCTAGCTAGGCCATGCACCATCAAATTCACTTTTCATAATGGCCTGCATGGTGGATATGGTGTTAGTGAACCTATTGACATAAAAAAAAAGAGTATATGATTAATTTTAATAAATAAGTACAATAAGTATAAAAAAATTTCAATTAGACTCACTTGCAGCCCTCTAGCTTGACCTTTTTCCTAGAATCCTTTTCCATGGATTGGAAATGAGGTGTCTATTGCTGGAAAGATGCAGCAGGTTGAACTGTGAAAGAAGAGGCTACAGTCGACTATTAAAAGTGGGATTTGGGGGTAGGATGAAAGTAAAGGCCACCAAGCTGAAAGGTGTGTGGGTCATTGATGGAGGCGGGTGATGAATATATTAGAGGGTGGAAGAAAGGTATGCTGGGATGATAAAGAGGTGTGAAGGAGGGAGAAAATGTGATAAGGTCTTTTGTGGAGCCAAGAGGACCATATGACCACACCCTCTGAAGGTCTTCCAACTCTCCTAATTGTACCACAACCGCGTTTTGACATCTATATAAAAAAAACCAGTATGCAAATTCAAACTTCATGAATTTCTCTTTTCCTAACTTAAATTCAAACCTGATTTCAAATCCCATTGTTTTTTGTAACATAAATTCAAAACTGGTTTCAATTTCTATTGTTTTCTGTAACTTCAATTCAAAATTAATTTCAAATCCTATTATTTTTTATAACTTAAATTCAAAACTAATTTTAACACTATTTTTTTTTTCTGCTCCTATTTATTCTTTTTCCAACCTAATCATAAAATTATTACCAATTTTATTTTCTTCTTAACATAGCTACAAATTTTCTTAAATATAATCCTATTCATATTTATTCCTTTCCAACCTAAGCATAAAAAAACTTGTAAATTGAACCACCTAATTTTACCCACATCATTTCCCACGGTTTTGCAATTGCAAGAAATTCTGAGGGAAAACAAATGATTTCTTGTAGTGGCAATGATAGTTCTTCCAAAAGGTATTTATCATAATAGTGGCAAATGCACTACTATCCTTACCAAGAAATTAATGAATTGTCAAAACAAAAAACAAACATTGCAATAAGAAAATCAAAATACATGACCAATATAGAATTAGTTCATGATTCTTACAAAGAATTAGATCTTTAAATTTTACCCCTTGATTGCATACTAAGTCTAACCAAACAAAATCAAGAATATGTCACACCCCAGTTTCAAGCACCTAGCCAGAGTAGGAAGTCATCCCCAAAGCTTGAACCATACATTTGAACTTTAGATATGACACACTTTCCAATATGGTCAATGAATAGACAATCAACAAATTGCAAGATAAATAAACAAAAAAAATTGTAAAATAACAAAAATACGTGGTTTATACTGAAATCTTTATTTTATAAATTTATAAAAAAAATTGGGCAAAGTTTTCTCTATTTTTCGAATACCAAGCCATAAGCCAAAACAACAATAGAGGGCCACACACCCTATCCAAAACTTGCACCTACAATAAACATGACATAACATCTATAGATAACATATGAAGATACATCCTAAATCAATTAGCAAAATATTAAAGTGTTGCCTTCAATCTTCAGCATAATAATCCATGCAATCAAAGGGTTGGATCGAATCCTTCAACCTAATGAGCTGAGGTGGTAAGAGTAATATAAGGCTCTGAGAATTATTTTAAGAAAACAGGGTGAGTTTCATTGAAATTCAGCAAGTGAATAATTCACTAGAACTCAGTGGTTAACTATTCAAATGAAATCCAATACACACACATATATGTATACATAACTATGAAATAAACTTACAATCAAAATCCAATTCTCAATAACCTTAAAGCTCAAAGTCCATAATTTATTAAAGACCCTTGCATGACATATCTGTGATTATAATATGATATCAAGAAATGCATAATTATATAGTATCAAGAAATGGAAAGTAAAGGATAAAAGGAATATGCATGTGCTTCACTCTATAAACACACATATATGTGCAGATGTTATACAAGTTTTATGACCAAAAAGGTTTCAACCCAAAAGTGAATAGAAACCTTCACTTTATTAAGTATCATTATTGTACTCACTCTTTTCTTTTAATATTTTTTAAACACTCAATGTTTTGAGAATCTAGATCAAGTAGGACATACTGCTACTCACTATGGGTAAGAAATACTGATCAGTATGCAAATATCTCACAGTAGAGAACTAACAGTCAACCAAGTCGACCCTGTTATTTTATGAGTTGAGTTTTTCAAGAAACAATTCACTTTTAGTTTATTTTTTTGCATATGTTTAAGTTTAACTTTTGATTTAAAGTGCACACAATACTGAAGGTTTTAGCCAAATGTTATTTAAAAGATTGTATTGTATATGAGTTATGAGTCATAGGTTCGTAGGTCACCCCTCGGTGATCTATGCCAATCACGTTCCCAAAATTAGGGATATAACAAGTTAGTATCAAAGATCTAGTTGTGACTAGCTGACTTTAGGCATAATTTGGGTTAGGAGATGATAAGTACACTTAGGAGCAGTTATCATCATCCAAGATCCATTTAGTCATGTTTGCTACATACTTATCTGCATCCTAAAATGATCTTTAAAAATTAACCTATATTTTGTTTCTATTCTAAAACCTAGGATGAAATTGAAACACGTTTTAGGTAAGTACGCTCCAGAGTAGTTATCATCATCTAGAACAAATGTGAATTAGGAATCAAACTTGCCTTCGAATCTACAACTAAATAGGCAAAGAGCAAATCATGGAAACAAAGTAGCTGCACAAGACTGGTTGCCAGTGGACAAAGTGGATCAATTGTAATGAACCATGGAGGTGTTGGTTCAAACTATGACATAAAGATAGGGACAAGATAAACAAGTACGTAGGGAAAAGGAAGTTGTAGCATCTTTATCACCACCTTTCCTAACATGAAACACTCAAATCACGGACTTTTTTTAACTCAAGACTGTGACTTTCTGGGACTATTATTAGACTCAAGATCTATAAGAGTTCCTGCAATAGAGTAAGAAGATACTAGAAGTGATAAGATGCCCCCTACACAATATATTAAATTTATTAGCTTTGTACCAGAAGGAGCAACTCTGCATTGGCATAAGGCTTATTGTGATATCTAAAGACTAGAAACTCTCCTAGGAGTATAGGATGATTATCAAGAAGTGTTCTTAAAATAATTTTCACCTAAAAGCATAAGAGATGCAAGAGTATGGAAGATTTTAGAGCTAAAGATGCTACTAGGGATGACAGTAGTCGACTATATCTCTTAGTTCAATAGGTTATCCCATTACACTCAGAATGTAATCCTAAGTACTAAGTTAAGGACAAATTGTTATGTTTGAAGTCTGCCACTGATGTACTTCAGAGCCATCATAGTGAATGACCAAACCACAATAATGGATGTTTTGAATAGAACTCTAGATGTAGAGCTAAAAAAGAAGGTGCATAGGGTGCTTAAAACACATCTAGGTGATAAAAAATGAACTAAAAGCAAATTTGAAGGAAACAACCATCCCTATCAGATAAAAGGAAATGGTAAAAACCTAATAGGAAGAACTCGACGATGAGGCTATAGAGATTCTTGGTCAATGGGATCTAAGGTACAAGGAGGCAAACACAATATAGCTAAGAAATCATAGACCTTTGTTGTCCTTCAAGCAAAGGCCTCAGTCAAGAGCTTTCCAGCATGCATATCATGTGAAAGATTATACCTGGGAGCCTATATGTGGGGCTTTGGGGCATGATTTAAATGTGAACAAATAGGCTACAAGGCAATCATGTGTTTTGCAACAAATATGGAAGGGATCACCTAGACGCCTAATGTAGCCACTGAATCTATTGGTTCAACACAACCTCTAATACAAAACAAAGGAAGAGGACAAGGATCGAGAGGTAGAGAACAAGCTTTGCAAGAACAAGGAACTACTAAAATTTTCACACTAACTAAGCAAGAGGCTCAAGCATCCAATACTATAGTAGCAGATATGGTATCCATTCACTCTCAACCTATCAGGATACTATTTGATTCTGGAGCTACCCATTCCTTTATGTCAGAATTACAGGTTATGCATTTGAATATGACAACTGTACCTCTATATGATAATTTGTATGTGACCACTCTGGTGGGAGATTGCTTACAAGTAACTTGGGTAGCTAAGAAATGTAAGGTGGACATCTTAGAAAACACCATGAAGGCAAATTTGATAGTCTTGCCAATCACAAATTTTGATGTGATTCTAGGAATGGATTGGCTAGAACATTGAAGTCCTTAGGGATAGAACATTTTGCTAGATTGAGTGTGAATTATATTGAAGAAATTACTATGATTGTTCACAACAATATTGTTACAATTTATCATCCTCTAGGAATAGCAACTGAAGTTTATGGAGTTACTATTCAAATAAATGTTGACCACTTAATGAGTCTTTTAAAGTTGTAGTGTAATGATGGAATCAAAGTGACTAATGTTAGAGGTAAACTTCAAAAATTTAATGATTCTTTCAAAAAAGTTGAATATATATTTAAGATTATTCCCTTGGAATCGACTAATCCCTTTATGAAAGTTACTTCTGAAATTTTAGACATTGGCAGTTGCATGCTTTTGTACATTGTTAAAGAAACTCTCTTATGCAAAAGTGGAAACTATAACATAACAAGTGAGGTTAAATTGTACCTAATGTGGATAATGATTGAGAAAGTTTCAATCGATGTGCCATTCCTCATATTAAAAAGAATGATATTGCTACTCGGAAGCCTAATTCTCCATTTCCATACGCACATCTCATAGCCCTTATCCTTTATAACTATAGAGTTGATGTCTCAAGAGTGAAGGGGGATAAAAAAAACAAACTTGTAAAATTGAGGAGCAAAGTTTAGGTCGAATGAGATATATCAAGCATAATGGTGAGTGGTACAAGAAACTTGAGATGACTGCTCAAAGGCAAAGTAAGTAGCTTATCTCAAGCAAGTGAGTCCCAAGATCTTCAAGAAAGAGTTATAGCAATGCTTCAATAGCTGGATACCTTTTTTAGCACTCATATTGACTCGCTTCATACATAAATTTGTGGGATTGAGGGGGAGATTTGTGAATTTGGTGGCTCCATTTTAATTATGCTTAGCACATATTTCTTCATTGTTTAACCCATAGTTATTTCATTTTCACACTTGTTATTTAGCTTATTGTATATGGTTTCTTTGGATTAGTTTGGATTACTTTGGTTATTTTAGTATTTTAGCTTGTTTTCTTAGATATTCTAGTTATTTTGGATAATTTTGATTTATGGTTTCATTTGAATTTAATGTTTTTTCTTCATTTTAATTAGTGTTAGTCCACCTCACTTTCATTGCTTATATATCTTGTATTTCTCATTTCTTTCATTATACTGAGTTATTTCTTCCTTCTTGTTCATGACAAATATGGGAGAAACATAGATGATAAAATTTAAAAAATCTTGATATCTTGAATTAGTGAAATATATTTGTTGATAAATTGAAATATGAATGATTGACAATACTTTTTAATTATGCATGTGTTGAAGGGAGTTCATAGTGAATAATTACTTTATTTTAACCCTTTTTGCTTATGAAAAATTATTTGTATCACTGAGAGCTTGTCATCATCATAAAGGGGGAGATTGTTAACCCTTAAAAGGGTCAATGATTGGTTATTGATAGTTACAAACTTCTTTAAATGATTGATTAAAGAGCAGAAAGAAGACAGGGTTTGCCATAGATTTGCATAAAGAATTAGAGGACTTTGTTTAGTCCTAGGGTTAGTCATTTAATTATAAAATAAAGCTAGAGGTTTGAAAGCTTAGATTAAGGCTAAAAGTGTTTTAGTGAGTTGAAAAAATGTTAGTAAAATTGCTTGCTTATTTTCTATGAAAAATCCTCAAGAAAACATGTTTTTATCAACAAGGTATCTTAGGCTAACAGTTAACTACTAGTTTCAGACTGGTAACCTAGAATGAGGCATGGCCTAGCAGTTGACTACTAGGCTTTCCACAGTTGACCATTATGGTTATCAGCAATTCTATGTACTGCTTTAATAGGAATTTTTGTCTTTACACTCTTCCCAACATCTGTAAAACATTTTCAAACCCCAAATTCATTTTTAACACCCACAAAACACACAAAAACTATTCTTTTAATGCTCTCAATTGATTGAATCCTTAACTTGAGCTTATTGACCCTCTTCTTCTCTATTATTGAGCTTTTGTGTAATCAAACATCTGAGTTTTCTTAAGCTTAATCTTTCTTCTTAAGTGTTCATTTTTTTTATTTGTTAATTAGGTGAGGAAACCATAGGAAAACAACAGTAAGGATTCTCAAAGGAATTTGATTGTTTAGGTGATACAATCTTTGTAAAGGCTTCTTCAAGTACCTTGTTCAAACTCAAGGGGATTTTGAATTAGTTAGACGAAACTTAGTTGAGCTTGAGGAGTTAATGTAATCTTTTTGCATTTAATCTCTCTGACTCTTTTTTTTAATTTTCTACACTTTATTTGTTTCTACATTCATTATTATTCTAATTGATGTTGAGTAGTTAAGGTGTTGAAATCTAGATTGCTTGTGCCTACTAGTTAGATTGTTGGTCATTTGTTTCCTTGTTGTTGAAAATTTTGTAAAATTTGAAAGGGTTTTGAAAATGATTTAAAAATTTTGCAAAATCCTAAAACTAATTTATCCCCTCTTGATAAAATCCTGGGCTACATATTATTGTAAGTAAACTTAATCAGAGGCAGGTACCACTCCCAACTACCTTTAAATTCCAATACACATGTCTAAAGCATGTCTTCTAACACCTAAATTATTTTCTCAGATTAACCATCCATTTGAGGGTGAAACGTCATGCTAAAGTGAAGATTCAATCTTAAAACCTCCAAAAAAGATCTCAAAAAATGAGCGGTAAATTGTATATCTTGATCCAATATAATGGATTGAAACCCCATGAAGCAATTAGAATTGATCTAAGTAACTAAGATTTGGTAAGTTCCATGCCCTTATTATAAAAAAAAAAGAAAAAAAAAAGAAACCAGGTGGTAGTGCTTCATCCAATTCTGACCTCCCATTCCTCAAACCAACCGATTGGTCCAAAAATTAGATCTAGCTATCCAAAAATTAGATTTCAAATAAGACAAATGGAATAAGAAGATTAAAGACCATTGAGAAGATAGATCCTCTCATAAATGGTCAAGGGACTCATAGATCATTATGAAGTAATCTTTTTTCCACTAAAAAAGGTCTAGAAACCTACTATAAATGACCACAAAAAAGAAAAAAATAGCATTTGGGCATTAAGGAAAAGATTAAAAATTAGACATCTTGGCTATTGATTGTGTAAGAGGAAAATTGACCACCAAACTTATGAGAATTGATCATATCTTAGTAAGAGAAATGCTTAAAGGCTACATAGCGCTAAAGCCATCCTTGAAAGAAATACTCCTCATATAACATTCTAGGGAGTTCTTTTGGGAAGTATTTAGACTCTTTGTATTATCTAGGTATTGGCTTCACTCTGTTAGGTTGCAACTATATACTAGTCTATCTATAACTTTAACAAGCTACTTATATGATGACCCTCGAGAGTAAAGTATAAGAGCTTTCAAAGTTTTACAATTTGAACAAAGGCCAGAACTATACCTCCTAGGATTGACTAAACTTAGATTTAGAGAACGCTTAGAAGAATATGAAAGAATGTTCGAAAGAGATCTTTGAGAAGGACAAACTAATTAAGATGCAAAAAAAAACAATTAACAAACCTTTTTGAACAACTTGAAGCATTCAAAAGATATAACAAGTAATTAATTACTCAAGTCAATGAAGCATCAATTTTACAAAAAAAAAGAATAAAGAACTAATCAAGTAACACAAGAAAGATGTTGATCAATATGTAATCTTTCCTTAAAAGGGATAAAGTTTAAATGTAAATTATTAAATCTAATAATAATAACCTCAAAAAGAAACTTGATGATAAAGACAACAAACTATTGGATAAGGTTAAGGAATTGAAAAAAAAAAGTTAAAGAGCTTGAAAATCTACAAGAGATTACTAGTGATATATTCATAGGCGGTTTTAACCTAGCACTTAACTAGGTATTTTGCTAACAAATTTGACTTTTCTAAAGCCAATATAAGAAAAGATGTTCTCAAAACTGGCGAAGAACTAGGAATTCAATATGAACCTAAAACTAAAGATTTCTGATGGTGCTAATGAAATTACTAATCCCAATGATGGGTCATCCCCAAAAAAATGTTGTAGAAAACAAACTACTAATAATACTTTAGGTTAGGTTGTGATATTGTAGAGATCAATGTTGGTTGCTAGGTGGTCGAGAAAATTACTAAAAAAAGCCAAAGAGAAGACTAATAGGTCTAATAATACTAATTTGCAATAGCTACATTAAGAAATTTACTTTGTATTTTTCTTTGACATTTTTTGTATTATTGTTAAGATATTTTTATTGTAGTTTGAACATATCTATGTCAATTACATCCATTTGATCTTTGACCCTAATGGTCTTTTCTTATTTCCTTATGCTATTCAATTTTCTAATCTCATGCTTATGATTGTTTGGTTTTGCAAGAACCTTAATTTTGCCAAGGTCTAAATCTCCTGTCTTAATTACTACTTGAATTTTTAGGCTTTATTTGTATTAGGTT
This sequence comes from Saraca asoca, assembly GCA_026873985.1. Lineage (NCBI taxonomy): Eukaryota > Viridiplantae > Streptophyta > Magnoliopsida > Fabales > Fabaceae > Saraca > Saraca asoca. Next base: position 6,419 of record JANHAO010010710.1, on the reverse strand, counting down.
TATGGGTGATTGTCACCTTATCGATCACTTTGGTTATCTCGTTATTATACCTTGATCATTTTGATCATCAGATTTTAGGTTATTTATCCTCATAAGCATCTTGTGCCTTAAAGATCAATTTGATCATCAGATTTTGAGTTATTTATGTTCTTAGGCATCTTATGTCATAATTGGATTTTGTATGGTTGGTTATAAAGAATTACCATACACATATATTTTTGAGAAAAAGCAAGTTCATTTTATTCACCCACTTTAGGGAAAAATTAAATTGACAATACAAAATTAATCACACTTAGGAAAAGATCTCATACTTGGACTTCTCAAAACCATATCATGTTAATCATAAGATTTGACCTTAAAGTTGTGGTATTTGGCAACTCTTGCTTTTTATGACACTAATTGGATATGGGCCATTTCTTTATCAACTTCTAGAAAATCTAAACCCCATCTAATCAGGTGATTGTTTTCTTCATAGTTGAATATCGCCTTCCTTGCCGATGATTTCCATATATCGACAATTAGGATTAAGGCTTCATGTTCATAAGTCAGATGGAAAGGAGATTCCTCTCAAAAGTTTGAACAATCATTTTATATGACCATAGAATATTTGGAAGTTCTTTAACCCAAAGCTTCTTTGATCCTTGTAATTTTTTATTCAACCTTTTGAGGATGGTCCTATTAACCAATTCCACATGCTTATTAGATTGTAGGTGCTCCATAAAGGTGAAATTTTGTATTATTTGGAGATAATTAACACATGTCCTCCAACTATACCATTTGCTTTCTTAACTATTGCAATATTTGACATCCAAGTAGTTCAAAACATCTGTCAAATGAAATCAAATTTTAGAAGCTTGATAGCTTCTACTTTTATTCTTCAATCATTTAGGTCTAAATTTCCTTTTCTTTTGTTAGACTAGTTTAATAACTAGTTTGTGGTAGGGAATTTCAAGATTAATTCTTAGCATACCTACTACAATGCTAGCAAAAACTTCCACATTATCTTTCAACAACTTAACTAGTCTAGTCTTTAACTCATCTAGTAAATCTTTTCCAACTCCAATGGTTTGATCATCTTTGGTCTAAATATCCTTATATCATCTAACTTTGAGTCAAGCTTTGGATTTATTTCCCTTCCTTTTATTCATGGGTCTATCAACTTAAGAAACCATTTTATAATCATCATTCTTTTTTCTAAGCTTTTTGTTATCCTTTTTGAGCTTTGTGACCAATTTTTGCACATTTATAGATTTTTCAAGTTGTTTGTTAACCCTGAATATTTGTCTTTCTTCAAGACTGCTCTTAAAACACCTTTAGGCTATAATCTAACTAACCCTAACCTATCCTATACCGCTTTTAGTGTGGAACTTCATTAACAAATAAGGTGTCGACACTATAGCCTAAGCATGATTTAGTGATTTCCATCCAAGTATAACATTGTAAGCTATGTTGGATGCATTAAACACTAAAATACCAATCAACATTGCAAATCCAATGCCATGTTCCCAAAGAAACTCTTCATTTTATCGATCCTAAGACTTGTACAAGTTTTCTAGAAAAATTGATCAATTTTCTCTACTGTGGGGTCAATTTTCCAATCAATATATGGAGAGCCCTTGTTGTATGAGAATACAAGATATTTGCTGAGCTACCTTAATCAATTAGAATTCTTTTCATGGCATAATTATAGATAGTAGTTATTATTACCATTGAATCATCATGATCTCATTCAAAACCTAAAGTACAGTATGCATCAGAAAATAAGATAATGGGTTTAGACTTCTACTTTGGCCATTTCTCTTCTAAGCATTTTTAGAAGTTTTCCCTTGCAAATCCTCCAACTATATTTTCTACCACACCTACCACATTTGGCTTGCCCTTAAGCTTTTCATGCTTTTCATCCAATTGTTCCTTTAGATAATGCAATCAAGTCCATTCACATTGTTTTTCAATCGTTCCAAGGTTTATATGATCATTTATTTTCAGAATGATGGTATTTTTTTTATTGTTATAAGTGACCCCTCTTTATCAACTCTTTAATTTAATTTTTCAAATAGATGCACTCATCAGTGTTATGACTCTAGTGACTATGTGAAACTTGTCATATTTATTCATTCCTAAAGGATGTGATTTTTTATTCTTTTATGGAAGGAGCTTCATCAATCCAACTACCTTTACATTATCCATAATTTTATTTATAGTAATGTTGAGTGAGATGTAGTCACTGAAACGTAATTTCCACATATATTTGTCTTTCCTATCACGTTATCATTCTTTTGATGATCTTCATTCCTTTCTTCAACTTGTCATTTTGCCTGCTCAACTTCTTCAACATTTTTGAATTTGGTCGATTAGACTAGCAAGTGTGTTAAGTTGTCAACCGGCTTCTTGGCCAAAGATCTAGAGAAATCGCTTGGTCAAAGTTCAATCAAAATAGAATGTACATCCACTGCTTCTTATAGATCTTTGATCTCCAATGCAACTTGGTTAAACTGTCCAAGATACTCCTTCAACAACTCAATCTTTCCTTGCTTGATAGTCATCAAGGATGCACTAGTTTTCTTGTGAGCTCATGATGTAGCAAATTGAGCTAGGAATTGGTTAGCTAGATAGAATCGATATATGATATTTCACAAAAACTTCATCATCTCAAAGAAATTAAATTAAATGATATTTGAGAAAACATTGGAGATCTATACAAGAATGTTTGGAAAAATTATAGAAAAAGGTGATCATGATCTTTCAATCTTCATGAAATTAAAAAGTGTTCAAATGTAGTAATTGAAATGAAGAAAGAAATTTACATATCAACATGCATAAAGTGGTAAGGAATAATAAGAGTAGGTTAAAATTATGATGTGGAAAAGCATAAATTGGTAAAACTCATGAAACAAAGAGTTTCAAAAGATTATCAAAGTTTTTATAGGTAGTCAAACCACAGACACCACCAAATGATGAATACCCTTTCTCCAGTGGTTGAGCATAGTGGTTAGAGCTACCTACAAGGAGACTCAAGTGGTGGAGATTGCAAAAGCCCCTTTGAAGCTCAAGTCAAAGAACGTCATAATAATGAGAGCAAAAGTATTCATAATTTAAATAATATGATCATACCTTGCCATTTATAAAATCCAATGGGATAAAGTGGTCCTTTTAAGTTCAAGATAAGAGAATGATTGCCCTTAATTGGCTTTTGTTATATTGGCCCACATGACACCTATAGAGGCAGATATCATATATTATTGGTTTATTAATTTTTCATTAATCAAAACTCATTCATCTATACTTGAATCACCTTATGTAGTGAAATAATTGTGTTAAAACTACTAATTAATAATAATCTATGTTGAATATATGATTGTGATCATTTAGGCTATCAATTGATAATCCTCTGGGGATATATAATTGTGACAATACGAGGTATATTTTGTGATTAATATTGAATAGATATTCATAGCTACCTTAGTTGGGATAGTAGAGTTTGATGACTTTTTTACCATTTTGTTTCTACATTAATGTCATTTCTTTTTATTCCATCCAAACAAAGAAACCATGAAGAAGATAACAGAAAGAGTAGAGTGTGAGAAAATTTATTCTTTTGAAACTCAAGTAATGATACACCCAAGTCTATTCACATTGGAACACGTTTGGTTAAATGGTACAAGAGAAGGAAACTAAATAATTAAAAAATCTGTTTGATAATAGAATTCAAAATATAATAAGATAAGGTAAATTTTTCAATACTTTTTTATAAAAATATTTTGCTAATTATAATTTTAGAAATAGAATTTAAATTGAATATTTTGAATTATTATATTATTGTTATTATTCAATGATTATTTATATGAATCAAATTCAATGAATTATAATTTATTATACTTTTACTATAAAATATTTTTTTGACTATAATTTTTAGAACAGATCCTGCAATATAATATTTTTATTATATCAAACTATTCAGTATAATATAACAAATTAAAATTAAATAATTTTTTATTATTTTGTGATAAGGATATTATTTTCATGGGATCTTCTATTCTAGTTATATATGAAAATCGGTTTGTACCGGATAGACTTGCGAGAAGTCTAAGAGTGACAAAGGACCAGCTCGAATAGTCCTCGAATCGCTATATCCTTCAACCTACGCCATGAGTGCTCGAGCAAGTTTTACATTCCTATCTAGAATGATGTATGCAATCCCAGATTATGCGATCCGGCCAACAAAGTGTGACAAGCGACCCGTACTCGTCAGACAGAAGACTCAGTCATACTCTGCCCCAACGGTTGAATAGGGCCCGCCTATAGAAGATAATCTGCAATAGCCGGAAGAAGAGATTTAGTCTGTATTTTCTGTCTTGTACATTAAATGTTAATGTAATAGAATTACTGCACATGAAATTACCATTATAACCTTATCTCTTCTATAAATAAGAGGAATAAGTCTCCAGCAGGAGGGAATGGAGAGATATGCTGAAACTCTGCTAAAATAGAGGCCAAATGTTGTAAATTTGTAGAAACACCATCACAATAACACACTACCATGGACGTAAGGTCTGAAGATAATCGGATTTGGCCAAACCACATTAAACCTTGTGTCTCTTTCTCTGCTCTTCCCTTTCTTCACTGTTTATTTTACTATTTTACTGTGTTTAAACTGGATAAAGGTCAGAGATCTCATAAGAATCGCCCCTGTTGGTCAAAATTTGGAATCCTCAGTACGAACTAAATTCTGACATCAACATTTTTGGCATCGTCTATGGGAATCTCACTTATTCTGGTTCATTTTTTGTTGCAATGGCCAAGGGAAGAGCCACCAGAGCCTTAAATGTGCAACCCCATCCTCCGAATGGTCATGTCTCGACAACAGACTCATCTTCTGCTCCTGTTATCAGAGCAACTGCTGGTGCCCCAGCCGCCAATGGCGCCGACAGATCGCTAACCTAGCTCCAGCGTCAGGAGAAACTTGAGCATATGGTGGGAGAGCTGGCTAAAACAGTCACAGTGTTAGTGCAAGCACAAGCTCAGAATGTGCAAGGGCGGGTGGAAACTGCCATACCCGAAGTTGAGCACTCCAAAAAGACTGATCAGGAGCAAACCTTAAATCACCGTCCACATGACCGAAGAAGTGAGCCAAACCGCCAAGTCTCTAGCCAAAGACTGTTAGATATTATGGTGGAAGGTCTCCTTCAAAGAGTCAAGCGTTTGGAGGAGTACCCTTAAGCTTAAAATGACTAAGGTCACTCCGAAGAGTGAACTCCCTTCTCTAGGGAAATCATAGAGGAACCCCTCCCGTGCAAGCTTAAAGTTTCAACAATTCCACTATATGACGGAGATGGCGACCCACACAACCACCTAGACTTGTTTAACATCCAGATGGATCTGCAAGCTTGCAACCCCTTAGTCAGGTGCCGCATATTCCCTACTACTCTTGGAGAAGTCCCTCGAATATGATTCAGGAACCTCCCAACTCGCAGTATCAACAATTGGGAAGAATGCCAAGAAAAGTTTATTGATCAATACCGAGCACTGCGGAAGTAACTCGCGCCCCCGTGCCATCTCGCCACGATCTTCCACGGTAAACATGAGACACTGAAAAACTATATCACCCGCTTCAGGCACGAGGTCAACAATGTTGAGAAGCCTTCGAATGAGACCATCCTTACTACCATTTCAGCGAGACTCCACAAAGATGGTGTTATACACTAAAAACAAGCCTCGTGCAAACGGGTCCCCGAGCCCTCGAGAGCCCGAGGACCAGCACTCGCGTCTCAGCAAAGAGCCTTCGGGAGCTCAAACGAACAGCAACGAACGCGGCAGGCCCCAAACCCTATCCCGGCCTCCTCACTCAAACAAGGACCGAGGGATCACGCTTTAGCAATAGCGTGACTCAGCGATAACGAGATCAAGCATCACCCAAAGTGACCGCTCCCCTCGCATGTGCCCCTCGCTACAGTAAGCCTAAGCAGTTTCCCCGAGAAGTCGTTACCTGAAGACAATAGCAAGACACATTACCCAACACAATAGCAGCTACGAAGCCTACTTGTCGGCCTAGAGAAGGCTTGCTTCACAACCCATTTGCCAGATATAGACTTCTTAGTGTCTTTTCCCATTTATTTGACGTAACACAATTGTAGCTAGCATTAAATGCTTGTGTGCTCTTTTTCTCCTATAAATAGGATTATCTTGTTAGAGAAAATGGGGGCCAATCTTGTAAACAATACTTTTACATATTATCAATAAAACTTTCACCGTGGACGTAGGGTCCGGTACCGCCCGGATTTGGCCGAACCACGTTAAAAACATTGCCTTTCCTTCTTTCTCTTCCTTTCGGCCACCTTCTACAGCACTTCAAGAGTGGCATTGATTCCTGAACTCTACATCCTGTTGGCCGGAGTTTGGTTCCCATATACGAACCATATTTC